>BMAO01015060.1:0-25705 GCA_019973975.1 Trichonephila clavata | reverse complement strand
ACATTTCCAACAATTCATGAATGTAATGAACTTGGAATATCATAATATATATCATTGTCTAGTCAAATTTCGAATACATTGAAACCGAAATGCTGCTTAGGAGCATCATCAATCTATGCTCTCTGGATTTAGACAACAGTCAGTGGATCAATGGATGAAGACGCTCACACAATCTTCAGTTCGCAACATTGTAAATCGCTGCGGAAGCAATTGTAGAACTATACCAACATTTCACCTGACCATTAGTCGATAGAAATGTATAGAGGAGGAGATAAATTGCTTAGGTTATTACTATGCAAACTGTATGCTTTTAAGTATTCCCTCTTTTTCAATTCAAATTAAATTTCTTTAAATATATATATATATATATATTAATAGTAGTCACAATAGAAATGTTAGCTTTTTTCAATTCCTACTGTTAGTTCACACTCTCTTTATATTTATTTTGTTCAAATTTTCAATCGTTAATAAAATGCATTTTAATGCCCTCAATTGAGCTGAAATTTTATATACACGCTTATTTTGGAGGGAGAAATACAGTAATTTAATTATAATTAATAAAAAATAATTGATTAAAACTAATTATTCAAAGAATTATAAATACAGCCACGTTGATATCATTTCTGGCGACTTGTGTCAAAATTTGAAAAGTTTTTTCCCCTCACATTTTAGAGCGCTCATTTGAGCTGAAATTTTCTATACACTATTGTTTTGGGAAACAATACGATAATGTAATTAAAATGAATTAAATTAATTGTATGAAATTAATTATTTAAAGAATTGCTACGTTGGCTTCATTTTTAGCGACTTGGGTCAACAAAAAAAACTTTAAAACATTTTTTTCCCCCTCACGTTTCAAAGCATTCAGTTGAAATGAAATTTTATATATACAATTGTTTTGGATGACAATACGATACTTAAATGATAATTAATAAAAATTAATTTCCACTTAATGTTGTGATTCTGTCATATGTATATATACACATTTATAGTAATTGCAACTATTTTATAAAAAGTAACTAAAATAAATTTTTGTTGTTGATCTAAGTAGAAATTGACTTAAATTTTTTATATATATATTACTTGTTGAGCAATATAATGGAACAGAGCAGGGGTCGGCAACCTTTTTAGGTGTGGCGTGCCAAACCATTCTACCAATAGGATTCAGCGTGCCGCACAGTAGGACATATTTGAAACATTTCTATTCCAGCGATAATGCATACAGAGTTAGAGAATAGAGGTCAATAATATAGATGTACAGTTTTATTACGTATTAATTTTGTATCTAAAAATATTGCTTAAAATAAAAATAAACAGCATAAAATATATTTATTTCTTCAATAAAAATAATAAAATTGTACATATATTAAGTACTTTAAAACATATTTATTAAAATAAGAAATCGGCAACATAAAATATAAGTCTTTCCCTCCATTATAGTCAAATAAAAAGATAAATAAAAATGTTAATGCGAGCCTAGTGGGCTTGCACCGCTGTATTTTCATATCACAAAATAAGGGGCATAACTTGTGACTCTATTAGACACGATTCTGAGCATTCAGTGGTGAAACAATTTCTTAGCGGACTCGAAATATTCTTCGTATGAGGAAAAATTATTTACTTAGATGTGTAGAACCAAAAGGGGAAAGCAGAGTACATGCAATTTTCTCTCTTTAAACAATTCAATCTCTCCGGCAATGCCATGCAATAATTTACAAAATAGTTGTAAATTTATCTTTAGAATTATTTTTCAGATTTTTCCGTAATTCTGAAGATATTTGTCAATGAAGGTTCGTTACCAATTTATCAACTTCCATCCACTCAAAAATTGAAAAAGTTTGTAAAGTGGTGCAGAGTGCCACTGCGAATTGTACCGAGAGCCACATGTGGCATGCGGCGTGCCATAGGTTGCCGTCCCCTGGTATAGAGTCATACATACCGTTCATTACTGTTATAAACCTCCTTTCCCAACCATGGGAAAAACTATCACAAAGTGCAAACATAGATGCTTTCATACACATAATATATATTCATATAAATGCATATAGAAAGTATTATAAAGAAGCTGTTTTTCATTTAAAACGATTCATGCCAAATATAATCAATTAATAGAAATTCATAATGAAAAATAAAACTTAATGTTTGTCCTTTATTAATGCTGCGCTGAATCAATAAGCAGGAATATCAGCGATGAATTTCTTAATTCTGAAATATATTCGGATGACGAGGATTATACATGAACAGTAGACCTCTGATAAAACATTTATGACATGCTACATACAGCCGTTGAGTTTTACTCGGTTTTAAAAAGTAACAGCTGTTATGATCCCATACAATGTATTAAAATGGAATGTGAAATCAAATAATGAGCTTGAAATACGTCACATGGGAAGTTTGTGACTACAATCATTAAGTTTTCGGGGCTCGTTTTGTATATGTATTTTGTACACATAAAAAATTAGATGCTGTGACGTCTGCTATATACCAGAACTATTCACTTGTGGAAGTCAAGTTGTCCAGATAGGACATTGTGTCTCCAAAAAAGGCATCGACTGTTCTTTCCTTACGCCTGGACCATAACATGTGTGAACTATCTCGGAGAATGTCTTTGAAGTTACCACACCTTTCTCCTACAGGCGATTGTTTGACAAAACGCTATAGGAAGGAAGCTTCGAGTAATAGTCCTTTGTGTTGTGTCCCCCCTCTCACATATGGAACGCAGACAACTTGATTAGAAAGTACTGCCAGCAGGGTGAGACAAAGACGTACACTCAATGTAAAAGTGACAAGATAAGTTTTAGCCTCCAGATGATAGGCACGATGCCGTTTCAGGATGGGGATCAAATGTGCCGGCAGATTGTTCCCACGCACAAATGGAGGTGAGGAGAGCCGGGGGCAAGTGTGTTTTCTCCCGCCAATGAGAGGTGATGAGGTGCGGGAAAGAGACCCACCCATGGAGTTTAAAAGAGTCTGCTTGGAAGTGGAGAGGGACGTCTCAATCTCCATCAATTGACTGATTTTTTCGTTCTTCAGATTTTGAGTTTGCGGACGCAGCCACTCTCAAGAAACTACTGATGAACTCTGCCAAAGAAAACAGTACAGATTTTTGGAGTCAGTGGCGCCACAGCTGGAATACTTGAATCGAAATTGAAATAGAACTTTTCTAACGCGAAAACTGTGAAGTGTGGACTTTTAATATTGAATTTATCGTTTATTTATTATTTACTCCAGAAATAAAATATCTTTTTGGCAAGTAGCTGTGTGACCTTTGACACAGCGGTGCTATTTGCACGCGGTTCCGAGAATGAAGCTACAACTCTGAGGATTACACCAAATCAGTGGCGAGGACGTTCAGTTGCCAATCTCCCCAGGCAAATAAATTCAGAAGTGGATAGTGATGACATTCAAGAACTGCTGGATTCCTACAATCTGAAATTGACAATTGATGAGCTCATAGAAATACATGAGCGAGGGCAAGACATTGAAGGACTTGAGTCTTTAGACCCAGTTCAATCAGAAGATCGAATGAAAATTGGGAATTTGACAGAAAGCCTCAGTTTAATTGAAAAAAAAAGGATTACAAATTTTAGTAAATGTAGACTCGAATAATTAGTATATTTTTTCAACAAAACAAGCAATAAAAAAAATTATTAGCATACTACGAAGGAATTTGTTGGAAGGAAAAAATCTTTGAGCCAGAAGACTACTTTGTTAGATGTAATGAAATATTCTACATCAAAATAACTACGTTTTGTGATTTTATAAGTGTGTTATCTAAGATTTTATTAAATCTTTTTTTTAATTATCATTTTCTTTCGTCTCCAAGCCGAAATACAAATAATTCACTTGTATTTACAAACGAATCCATAACCCGACTTACCCAAATTCAACTTAAGCGGTTGTTACTCAGTCCCTCCTATCGCGTAAATTCGAGGTATTACTGTATTGGTTAATTTTTCCGTTTTCTTATTCAAATAAATTAGAATTAAAATAAAGCTGATGCCATTTTTATTATCTAAATATTCTTAATAAAAACATTTTCTAATATTTTTTTTCGAATTTTTCTTCAATTAAAATAGCAGGAGTTTTTCCTAAGAAACTAGTATAATGAACTCTTGACAATATTCTAGAAGGCTAGATGGCAACGAGACCGAATAGAGGTACTACAACTGCGTGAGTGGCACACCAGAGTATTCATATTTGCACCTCAAAGGGAGAGGTTGTAAGCTTCAACAGCCAACTAACGTGTGAAGATTTTGTGCCTGCAGAAGTCAGATGTGACGGATGCTGTCCTGGTTCATTTTTATCTCCTCTAAACTACGAGTCAACAACTCGGGAAGTTTGTCGATTTTTTTAAAACCTGTACAAATTATAAATAATTTTTTTTGCATTGTATGTGTGAGTCGTCATATGTGTTCGTGATTAAATAAACTACTGATGCATCCTTAGAGTCCCACCATTGTCTGAGAAACCCGTGACGCTGCACTAGCAGTCAATTGCTTTTCAGTTATTTTGGGTACCTTTCACAAAAAATGAAACAGCTTAATTGAAATACATGAAATGTGTGATGTAAGGTTTTCAATCAGCCATTCAAAAAATATTTCAGTAATTATTATTCAGGTAATAAATTCAGGTACTTAATGGTTAGCTTAAATATGTCTTACACATAACTCAGAAGGTTTATGAAAGAAAACCTGCAATCAACAGAACACTGTCTACTTTTAATGTACACAATATAAGAATTTTTTTTGAAAAGATATACTCTCCCCCCAAACCCCCTTAATAATAAGTTGTTGAAACTTTCTCTCAACATATCAACAGCTACCTCCTTCAGTAAAAAACAGAACTCTCTTCATCCGATCTTTTTTCCATTAAAACATTTCTTTCTTCGAAATAAGCATTTCGAATGAATGACCAAAAACTCGTATCTCAATGCATCACCCGCTCGCTTTTCCTTTCAGAGGAGGGCAGCATATGACGTGGCAGGGATACCACTTCTTCTATCAAGAGGGGGGGGGGGAGGCGAGTCTCCTGAGTAGGAAGATAGATGGACCTCAACAGGGAGATAGGTCCCTCTAGCACCAAACGATGCGTCATGCCACCTCCCTTTTCGCAAACACCCCCGCATGCTTCATCTTTCGAACCCCCAACCCCGTGGGGGTGATGGATTTGTTCCACGTTGTGGAGACTGGATAGACCCTCTTTCTCCGCCATTCGTACTACTGTATTTTTTTTTTTTTGAATAATGAAAATATATATTCCGTCTTCAATTTCGATTAGAATTGTTGAGTCTAAAAATGCTATATTTTTTCTTGCCGCAACAGCCCTTAAAAAAATATCCAAACGATTTTTTTTTCTTTCTTCGGAAATGGAGCACTGGGATATTATTTTATAAGAATCGATCGGAAAATCTTTTAGTATTTAAATTAGTAATAAATATTAAATATGTATCTCTTGCAACGATTTGTGCACGCCATGACAACTGAATAGAACTTTCCTTCCACCATATATCTATTTTATTACGTATTTTATGTAACTATGAAAAAAAAATGTATACTTTCAAATGTATATTTTATTATTTTATGTTAAACTACAAAATTCCTAAGTATAAAAAAAATCCAAATTTATTATTTTTAACAAATATGCATGATAATTTTTATACAGCTTTTACAAATAAAATATAATGTTCTAGGAAATATTAGGTTGATGTGCTAAGAATGTCGGATATTTAAGAGAATATATAACACGGCATCGCGTTTTTCAAAAGCTGCTTATATATATTTTCTTTCAAAATATGCTTCATTTGCTTCAATACATCCTTCTCAACGAAATGTTAATGCATAGATGTTTTTTTAATGCATTTCTGATCTCTATAATCAATAAGCTCTGACATAGAATTTTTCAGACTGTCTTCATCTTCATACTGTTTGGTAGTTAAAATTATTCTAAATGTTAAAACAAATGATAGTCGATTGGTGAAACATTCGGTAAATAAACTGGATGCTTTAAAATTTCATATTTAATTCATTCAATCTGGCAACTGTTTTACACGATGCATACGGCCAAGCAATTCACGGCCTTTCGAGAAGTACTGATCCATGCCGATTAAGAAGTGATGGGGGTATAATTTTCCATGAATTTTTTATCAATGCATTGATAGTATAATAGATATAGTTCGATTCGACCAATACTTTCGGAGCATCGTTTTTCAAGGAAGTTTTCGATCTTCTCGCGGTTCTTCATCCAGTTATGCCTTGAAACCTTACGTTTTTTCAAAGTACACACTGCATATTTCCGTGTATAAGCCGAGAATATGAATATATATATAGTTTAGGAAAAATTGTTTTTTTAACCTTTTCTGCTAGCCATGCACAAACTATTTTAAACTTTTACCATTTTATGCAATTTGAATGAAACTTTTATTCCAAAGAGGGAAGATTTAAATCACACATATCTTTCAAAGTCAGCGTCAAAATCCAAGTTTCCAAACAGTTCGTAAGACATATATTTACTAATAGCGATATTTGAATACATATGATCATCATGCAGCGAGTTTTCCTGCACAACATAAAAAATAGGTCGATGGTCACGTTCTTAATACGAATTCCTATTTCCGCTCATTTTTTAAAGTGTTACCAGCACAGAGATAATGTACAAGATAACAAACAAATAAAAAAAATGTGCTAGCTTCATATAGAATTGCCAGACATAAAAATATTGTTGTTGGCGTCTGGCGTTTTACTTTACATAAAGGGATTGGAAAATATTCCAACTGTTTTACCCACTTGCAAAAAATTTTGACCCCCTCCCCCGAAGACATATTTGAAAATTTCGTGAACTCTTCTCTCCCTCTCTCTCTTTTATTTAAATACAGCTTGGGTGAATTTTTTAAGACAAGTTTTCACACGGATTTGCTTAAATTCGAAAATATGCGGTACTTAATGTGTGTGTTTCTCAAAAATCATCCATTTCGTTGAAATTAATAAATAAAATAAGCATTCGTAATGAGTGAAACCGAGAATAAGCTAGAAATAGACCAATTTTTTTTTCAAATACAAGCATCCATCAAAAAAAAAAAAATGGCGACAGCAAGAAGGAAACATCATTCAGTTCCGAATCGCTTCGTTAAAGCCTCTCAGTATTTCCCATTCCCTCTTGATCAAAAGCTCGTAATTAGGGTCTTTGAAATGTTTGCGGTGAAAGAAGCCGCTGTTTTGTATACATTAACCGTGTTACAGCTCCTGTTTGCCCCCTAGCCTTCTGCAACTCATCAGCAAGGAATTGATCCAAAAGAAGTTTGAAGCATAAAAGAATTATGACGTTGAAGGAGTTTTCAGGATGAATGTTGGGCTCGAGAGAGATAAGGATAAATAGTTTCAAAGGACTGAGATCTGATAAACACGTTTGATTTTCTCCGAGTTAGGATGGAAAGGTTCGAGAGCATTCACTTCCCAGGGATGTAAGTCTGATAAGTGTGGGTGTGAGGATAGTTCACTACATTTGTTCGTGTTTAAAACCACATTACTTCTCTCTTCAAGTTTACCACCAAATTCATATTTTTATCTAAATGAGTTTAAAGGTTTTTGCTGATGTTTGTTTTTCAATGAATCCAAAATATTCACAGAAATGTTAAGGATTTTACAGTCGACTCTCGATAATTTGAAGTTCGAGGAACCAATGAAAAACTTTGAATTATCAAGACGATAGAAAAAATACCCAAAATACACGAAGAGGAATTTTTTTTCTAACACATTTAAAATTGAAACTATGCAATAAAAAACAATTGTACATACATATAAACTTATTTTAAAGTATTTTTAAAAAGTATAAATTATACAGTATAAATATTTTACAGAAGTTAAAAGTCCTGTATTAAAAGAACACATTCCCTCTCATACAAAATTCTGCGCATCTCTTCATCATAACAGCGGACAATCCTTTCTGAACACATGTGTAGCAAGACCACGTGTTAAACGAAAGAAATGGACGGCTGACAAAAGGTTCGGTTGGTCTATTAAAGGTCCACTTAAAGGAATGGAAAAAAAAATAAAAGTGTCTTTTCACCTGAGGTATCGGAAGACACTAAGAAGGGGTAGAAGACAGATGGTCATCAAAGGAGCTACATTACAGGGGAGACACGCAGAGACAACACAACGCAAAACTTGTAAGCTCCAACCTGTTAATTACAACTGCAGATGACAGTGAGTGTTCGAATTATCGAGAGTTTTATCAGATAATTTCGAATTATATAGCGTGTTGTAGTCTGGTCAGCTACGGATTTTACTTCGAAATATTGAGTGTACGTAAACGTATTGTTTTAGTTCGAAATATCAAACGTTTTTCTAGGGACTGAGCATATACTTCGAAGTATCGAGAGGTTCGTATTATCGAAGGCTTGAATTATCGAGAGTCGACTGTAATTGAAAAATTTCGAGAATATTTCAGTTGTTGACATTTTTCAGAGTTTCATATTCGGGATGGGGGCAATGCTATGAATATCAACTGAAATATAAAATTCAAAGCATAATGTGTAAGTTCAAACACTTCTGAAAATAGAACCTCAACAATACGACCATAATTACCAGTCTTTCCTTTCAATTTAAATTTCCTCTTTCACTTTTGAATTCGAATTTCCCATTTATTCCAAACAATACCCTCTTCCATTAGGCAAATTCTGTAAGAGCACTTATATAAATTATTTCTACCTTTTATACATGGCTTCTAGTATTGATTATAGATACATATAATCAACGGAATCCAACGGAAAAGGGAGTATTTTTTCTATTTTCTAAAGTTAATAGCTTCTATATTATTTATCTAGCCGACTCGGTAGCGTGGTTGGTTTGTCGCTGGCCTTCTGCACCAAGGTTGCAGATTCGACATCGGCCCAAGTCAGTTGATTTTCATGATGCAGAAAATCGACAGCGGCAATGTTGTATGATTATACGGCATGTGAAAGATCTTCAAGTGTCTGTTTGGCTTGGGTGCTCTCGGCAAAATTAAAAATACTAGTGCAGGTTCGCATCGTCACAGCTCACAAACCTTCCTATGGGGAGGAAACTGGACGTCAAAATTACTTGCTGTAATTGGTAAACGCCTATAGGGTGCCGCACTAAAAAGTGACCCGGGCTCCTGGGGAATGTGCTAGGTCTGTAAAGGTTGAAATACCAATGCGCAGCCCCATTAGAAAAAAATATTATTTATCTATCATTTCGATTACAAACCCCTGTCTATATTCAAAAGAATTTTGAATTTTAGAAATGAGAACGTTATCTTAAGGATTCTACATTACATTTATTTCATGAATAACTTATTTCAATAATGTTATCACATTCCTTCATAATTAATCAAATAATCTATTTTAATTTACGTTTTTTCTTGTACAAATATCTCTAAATCAAATAAAAAATACCATATATTTGTAATAGAAATTATAAAAAGAGTTAAAAAAAACAGTCAGTATAAAAAAAATCCAAGTATTGGTACTTAGGTGAATCTGAATATTTTAATAATATCCAATTTTTTTCCTTAAATTAACAAAAAAAATTTAATTGAAGGCTTTGTGTTTCTCATTAAACTAATTTCATGAGAGCCCTCAAATTAGTTTAATGAGAATTAAAGCTCTCAATTTAATTTAATGAGATATTAAGCCCACAAATTAATTTAACGACAAATAAAGATCTTAAGAATTTAAAATCTAAAAGCTTTAAGCAGTTTTTAGAACGCATCACTTTAAAGTTGCTTGTTATTATAAAATAACTTTAAAATTCTCCGTACGGTTTATTTACAATGTTCTGTTGGATAAAAATAAAAATATTTCGACACTGTGCTCTAAAAAACATAATATCTTTTCCTCCTTGGGATCTTGATTCTCGAATAATTTAATATGAAATTTAAACTAATTTCAGAAACTCTATATGGCATTATTAATTTATTTGAGAAGACTCAATAAAATAGTGATTGTTAAGTAGAAACTATTTAGAATCCTTATAACACAAAATGAAGGTAAATGACCAAAATTGATTAATTCAAAACAATATTACAATCGAAAAATAGTAATGTAAATATCTTTGATTAAAATAGTAATACTATAAGAATAAAAAGCGTATAAAACCGAAATAATAACAAATGTTTTGAAAAATTGCAAAATAATTCATTTAAAATGTATATTTATGTAAGGAAAAAATTCAGAAAGATCAAAAAAATTTCATACATTAACATACAAATTACACTATAATAAAATCCCCAAGAATAAAATTTTTTTAGTTCAACAACTAGTTACTTAGCTTTAGTAACTCTCTATTAGAAATGCTTTTCTAATAGAGAGAAAAGACTGGTAGAGGAGGAATAGAGAGAAAAATATTGAAGTCATACAAAACCAATTTAATAACTGAATGAAAACCAATTGCTTTTAATAAAAGTTATTTTATCAAAAAGTTTTTTTATGTATCTTAAAAATAATAAAGTTAACCGTGATATAGTTTAATAATAATAAAGAAAATAACCTTTTATCTGTGCTACATTTTTCTCTCCCTCTCTCTGTTCTGGACACTTATTTCGATTTCTTTTAAAATTAAAAACTATTAAATAAACAAAAAAAAAAGTAATTCAAAGAACTTATAAATCTAATTATAATTTAGATAGTTAAAAAAAAGTCACTGAATTTTAAATGAGAAGTAAAAGTACTAAATTTAAAATTAACAAGAAAATGGGTGTATTGATTTTATTCAAAAATTATTGTACTTTCGATGCGAATTCTATAATAAATAAACAATTTTGTAGAAGATTTTCTGTAACATATGAATAGTTTAAATGCAATTAGATTTTCTATTCGGAATATTGAACTTTAAAATTTCGTATTTGATAACTACGTTTATTTTGCAAAAATATTCCTAAGATAAATATTTGAGATTAGAAATATAAAGGTTTGGCAAATAAAACCCAGGTCAAACAATACAAAATATTTCTAAAACTGATTTTTGAAGAAACATTCCCAGAAGAATGTAATTAATTTTGTTCTATTTGCTAATACTGACAGCTATGTTTACCAATAAAATTAGATTTAACACTAGGGAAAAGTACAATAAGTTTATTACGAAGAATATTTCTCAATGCATTTTTAAAAAATAAAATATTTATTATTTTAACCATCTTATATGTTAAACAAGAATTTAATCAAACTTTTTTAAAAAAATCTTTTAGAGGGAAACAATTATTATATACTAGCTTTTACCCGCGGCTCCGCTCGCGTTGATGTCTTTAAATAACTGTCAAAGTCGTAATCATTATCATTAGAAAGTAAATAACATAATATGTTAAATCTTTTTATTGCTCGACTGGAACCAATAAAATTTAAAAATTCTAAAATTGAGCTTAGTTTAAAAAAAAACTGAAAACGTAATTTATTATGATAATTAACAACAAATATACAATAACTTAAACTATTAATACTTTTAAAAATTGAAAGTATCTGCGTTTAATATATAATTCATCTTTAAAAGAACTCAAAATAGAATATTATTCTAAGAGAGAGAGAGATGCTACTGTATAGCATATTATATATTCTTCCGTGAGTTGCAAATATGTGAAGATTTGGGCATTGGACACACCGATCAAACTATATATAGTTGGCCCATGGGGAAAACATTGCTTTTCCAAATGCACCCCTGCTACCTGAAATGTTAGCTTTGTTAATAGCAACAGTAAAACTGGAAATTGAGCTTGTTTGAATTGAAACGGTAGGTCAGTGGGGATACTTAGAATTCGAGGTAAGAAAACACAATCCCCTGTCATGAAATATGTTCAAATATTGGCACCAAGTATAATTCTTCATCAGTTTTGTGATCCAAAGCCTCGTTCCTTTACATAGTCGAGGAGCATCGAGATTTTGCATAACTGGTACATTTAGTTTTAATGGAAGTTTATGTGAGGGTACACCCGAAAGTTCAAGTGAATTTAAGAACTCCGTGAGATATGAAGTACTTTGTTCTTTATCCATGATTGTATTCATTGATAGATATTTCTTCAATTCCTCCCCTCCCCTCCCCAGCACATTGTTTAAATGGACAATGTCATTGTTAGGCGCCAATACTGATCTTGCGTGCAACCACTGATCACAATTTAAATTTTGTTTGCAAGCCCGGGTAAATTTGAGGAATAAGATTTGCATCATTTTCTTCTACATTACAAAATGCTCTGAAAGTAAAATATAACCTTCAGCATTTGCGTCCAAACATCCATAACCGATTTTCAATTGCGAATCTACGTCATTATGAAGATGCACTCTCGTATTCATTTTAAGACTGAATTTTTCAACTTTTCCCCATAAGCTTGAGGATTTAATAGAGACTGATTTCATCTGCCGGTGTACCCCCTCTGGATTACAGGGAGAGTTTTTCAAAATATGAACATGACATATGACATTGTATGGCTTCCTCCATAGTAATATCTAGTATATCTTCAAAGTAATACCTCTATGTAAAATATCTAGGTTCAGTATAAGTGAAAAATTTTGTGCAAAATATGAATATTGTATAATTAGGTTTAAAAAAATTCAAAGTAATAAATACTTTCAAAACTAATCAAAACTACTAAAGTAATCAAAACTTTTTATGAAACTGTCAATTAATATTACCATAGAGTTTTCAATGTCACGCGCGCGCAATTCGTTAAGACTTTATTTCGTTTCCCTCTTTAAAAAGTGGGAGAATGTTTGCATTAAAATATCTGGAATTGTCGGAATAGAGAACTTCTTAGCCAACTTGGCGATATTTCTCAAAGTTTGATTTTGACATTTAACGAACGTAACGTAATAAACGTTAGACGTTTAATCAAAAACCATTTAAAAATTGCTTTTTGTCAAGATGCTAAATTACACTATGTGTAAGTTATTTTTTTGTTACAAATGTGAGAAAATTTTTATTAAAATTTCCATTATTGACCAAATGCATAATCTTGCGCCAACTTGGCGGGGAGTAAGCAAAGTCCCATGGTTTTACCCGCATAGGTTCCCGTTTCCGTAAAAATATGGAGATAAAATATATCTTATGTTTCTCGCTGATAGTGTAGCTTTCCATTGGTGAAAGAATTTTTAAAATCGAACCATAAGCTCCCGAGATTAGCCGGAACAAACAGACAGGCCGACCGACCGACAGACAAAATTTTTAAAAATGGATTTTTTCATATAAGTACCTTATATACCTTTAAATGCATTTAATTAAAAGCTGCTTTTTTGAAATTACAAACAGACACTTCAATTTTATTTATTTGTATAGATGTAACATCATTCTTGTTGCTTTGTAATAAGTGTTGTTTTCAGCTTCAGTGCGAAAAAAAATCATAGAAAATGAATATTAATTCACTCAAACTGTTTCTGTAACAAGGGAAGATTATTTTAATTTTACATGTTTTGTACGAGAAAATCTATGAATTGGAGTTTTTCATTTACATAAAGTAAAAAAGAAATAAAAATTTTTTTAAAGTCAATTCCTGCTTTGAATGGATGAATAGAAAGTATTTTATTAACGACTGAAAATTTGAACAAGATATATATATATATTACAAAAATATACAAATAGTTATAAACTTAAAATAACTATAGTCATGATAGAATAGTCTTAGCTACAGTAGCATAAGAGCAAACTCATGGCCTTAGGAACCAGGATTGCAGGTTTAAACGAAGTTTTTCGGTAAGCCAACCTTCACCTTATATATATATAAGGAGAAAGTGAAATAATAGTAGGAATTGAATAAAGAGCATGATTTGTCAGCTTTGTTGAAACAATGTACACCCGGTTCTGCTAGTTTGGCTGAAAAACCGATTTTCGACGCCAACTTTTGTCGTTGTTTTAATAGTTACATTATTACAACAATGGAGACGAATCTATGTTGGCATGGAAAACCTATGAATTTAATTAAATTTAATTAATGAATTAATATTTGAAAAAACTGTATTAACATCAAATGGTCATCCAGTACAAGTTTTTAAAAAATTATTTTAACTTGATTGGATGTATAGAAAGAGTATTTTATTAACGATTGAAAATTTGAACAAGACAAATATATAAAAAGTAAATAAAATATATACAGAGAGAGTGAGCTAATAGCAGGAATTGAAAAAAAAAAATAATTTGTAGTAAAAGTGACCTATATTTACACTTGATGTAAATAAAAGTATAACAAACTATTTATAAAAAGCGTATAATTCCGTATTTTGCGCTTAGTATATTAAATACTTTCAAGAATCTCAGCCCCACATATAATCTCTCATCATGTTCTCATTTTACTAGTCTCAGTCGCGTAGTAAGAGGTGCAACATATCTTAATGAAAGTGCTCGCTTTGCTCCACCTAGTACTCTCCTATGTTATTCTTAAATGTATCTAAATTATCATTCAGGGACAACCTGCCTCCCATTTTTTCGTAGTTCTTCATTAGAGTTTTAACTAACTCTGCAAAGATTGGACAAGATGCTCTTAGCTACTAAGAACAAGCTGTCCCAAGCTGCTGTTTTACAAAGCTTCTTGGGAAATTCTTCACATACCAAGAGCTTCGTTATCTGTGAACCGACGAAAACACAGGTTTGACTTTTGCCTCAGACAGTCTAGGAAAGAAATCTTGAAGCCTTATCTAAAGTTTTGAGAAAGTATTTGACTAAGCCTAATTTAATATGGAGTGGAAGCATTAGTTCCTTCAGTCGGTCTACCAGTGGCTCCCAATCGACTTTGTTTCACTCCATAGAAGCCTTGATCCTTTGTGGACAGTAAAGCGTGTTGTAGTGTGCTTTGGTGTTTCTAGTTGAGCCAAAAGGCGAAGATAACAACGAAACTTGGTAAAACTCCCTTGGAGACTCATTAGAAATCCTATCATTTAGAAGTTTTCAATGATTTCCGTACATTTTCATCATATGGTATTGTAATCTTCTTTGAGGTGGATCGAGTGAGTGAGCGAAAGAGACGAGTATAGGGTAAAATAGATTTTTCTATTCTGCTCTGGATTTATAATTTACATTTTAAATTCCGTCTTATCTACTAAAATCTTTTTGCGGTTCTGGAAAGTGGAATGAAATGTCCACGTTTTGTCTTTATAAACAACAGACATGATGAAATATACTTTGTAGTGTTCACATATTTTATTAGATACTTTTACAGAGCACTTATTTCACATTTTCTTTAGAAATTGCCCAAAATTCGTCTCCCTTATTCTTGCAGCCTCTTGATGCCACAGTAAAAGCGTATTCAATCAGGCAGCTAGATCTAAACTTAAGGCTTTCAGGGTACATGATTTACGCTCTTATCGTTCGTTTAATACCAAGACCAGCCCGTTTCAGTTATAAAGAAAGTTAGTATTTACTACAAAGCGCAAAATGAAACTTAACTGAACCTATTTATCTGTGATAAGAAAAAAAGTCTAATAGAAAAGGGTAAATCTTAAACATCATTATTGTTAAAAAAGTTTATGAAGAATACTAGCCATTTTATATACTTACAGAAAACAAGAAATTAGAAGATAACAATTATCACACAGGAACAGGAAAAACTTATGTTGCATAATTCTCTAAAAATATAAGTGATATCACACATCAGCAGCAGCATTCGCATGGCAGCTCTTTGTGAGCCTGAGCCTTCCTCAAAGTTTTTTTCCATTCTGCCTTTCTCTCAGCAATTAATCTCCACTTTTAGAATGGCAAAGTCTTCATCCACACAATCTTTCCATCTCCTTTTAGGCCTTCCCTTTGGTCTTTTATTAGAAGGAATTACAGTAAAAATTTTCAATGCTGTTCGTTCTGGGCTCATTTTTACTATTTGCCCTGCCCATCTCATTCTTCTTAGTTTTATGGACTTATTATAATATCATCACTTTTAAAAATCTTATATAATTCAAAATTATATTTTTTCTCCAACTGTTATTATCGAGAACCGCACCAAATATGGTTTGCAGGACATTCCTTTCAAAAGTCGCCAAGATCTTTTTTTTGTGAAGGTCCATGTCTCTGAGGCATAAGTCAAAACTGATTTAATCAGTACCTTATACAACAGGATTTTGGTCTTTCTTTTTATTAAGTGAGACTTGAATAATGACCTTAAATAAGCGATATAATATTTGAAACAAGGCATCTATCAATTATACATTTTCTATTCAAACATAATCTGTAGCACACAGTGGCGTAACGTACTACCCCGCATTGCGGGGGGTGGGGCATGATAGGTGCACGTTATCCGGCGGTGCAAGTTTTAATCAGTATAAATTCCTAAATTTTCAATCTATACATTTTCAATTTATATTTATTAAATTTCCACATACGTAGCTACTTAAACTTTACAACTTTCCACAGCCTTATCGTGGAACATAAAAAAGCAAACTCAAAGCAGCTCATTACATGTTTAAAACATAAATTCAAATGAAAACTTTCGAATACTTTTATTGCATTAATTTCACATCACTTTCAAAAATACATATTTCATCACAGTGCTTTAATAGCTATCCGATATTGATTTCAGTTGTAATTCCGTCTAATGGATAATGGACGTGTACATTTATCATTTATATGTTTACTGACGGGAATTTTGAGAGGAGATCGATCTAATAATCAGGCGGGGAAGATAAGAATGATAAGAGGGGGTAGATAAAATCCAGACACCAGAAGGGAAGACTGAAAGCAATAAGTGATTTATAATAAGTGATGAGCGTCATTTTTTCGAATATGAAATTGGACCAAATGTCTCACGTCTCAGTGTTATTTCCATAATTACAAAACATTGTGAGGATTTTTTATCATTGTGAGTGCAAATATATTAACAAATAAATAGTTTTTTTGCAAAAATGTTTCTATTTATTTTATACATGAAGATAGGTTTCCTTTACATTTGAAAAACATTCTCAGAAACAGAAATTTTGACTCAAAGGCTAAATTTGACTTTTTTTCAATAAAGTGAAATAAGCAATTTCAGGAAATTTTAAAATATGTCTTTAACAGGCTTTAAAATATCCATCTCTTAGTGCAGGGGGTAGGCAGACTTTTCCAGGGTACGGGCTACTTCTAATTTGTTTCTAGGTGTTGCGGTCACCAAGTATCAGTAGCACACACAAAAGAGGGGCGGGAGTCCACGGGTCCGGACCCTCCTCCATAGCCCATGATTTTTTTCCGATCGATTATAGTCCCATGTATATAGTATGTAAAATTTAATTAAGTATTTGTTGTTAATAATTTTTTTTATTAATCAATGCTTATTACTGATTTAATAATTTATTTCTTACTGTTCTTTGTTCCCGACAATCTACAAAATGAAAAGAAAAATATGCTTGACAGTATATTGGGGTAGGATATAAAAATGGTTGACATTCGACCCTGGACCACCGCGCCCCCTTTGAAAAATTCACGAGTGCGCCTACTGCCCGGGGTCGAAGGTGTGGTGAGGTAAAGAAAAAGTCAACAATATTTATTATAACTTAATAATAAATATGGAAAATGTACTTATATCTATACGTAAATAAAATGAAAAACTCACTTAAAAAAAAACGCGTTTAAAGCAAAAAACGCAAAATACAATAATAATAATAAAAAAACCACAATATAATATCATATGATTCATTTATTACCAAACAGTTCAAAGAACATTAAGAAATAAAATATTTTCATCTAAAGCTAGTACTCATATTTATAGTCAGTAGAAGACTTAGTCTGCGTACTGTCAGCCAATATTGAATATTTCCGTATACAATTACTAACGGCTAATCTTCAGGCGGTCACTCCAAATTGTTTTGTCGGTCCACCGGTCGATTGCGATCGATGTAATGCCCACCCCGGCCCTAGGCTTCAAATGCCAGTTAAATTTGCAAGGTGTGACACACACACACACACAAAACTAAGTCTGAATCTTGAAAAAAGAGTGGAGTTGGCAACAATTGTTTTGGTGACGTCATCTCACGCAACTCCTTTATCCATGTGGCCAGTTTCGCCTTAAATGATCACACCAGTTGGGAGTGCAGCGACATTGAGTGAACATGTTGTGACGGGTCTATCCGCGTCAATCTTCTTTTAATCCTCTTGGCTAACTTTGGGGCCAGCAATTATTCTATTTCGCAACCTCCTCGGGAAAAACACGAGATAGTGATATGCTAATGAGTTCGACTATATAAAGTCTAGATTTAGTAAGAAAGAGAAGGAGAAGGAATTGCCAAATTAAATGTAAGTATCGTCTACGGATCTCTTCAGCGAGCTTAGCGCGTATTGGATAGTATTTGATATTATTAATCATTGAAGGAATCAAAGAGATTAGATTTAGTACCGACCTGACGTTAGTAAGGTTTTGTCTCCTTTGTCAATTCTGATAGCTGAGATTACTTAGACGGGAATATTAGATTTGAAGGTTAGAATTGAATGTTAGATTTGAGTATCAGGATTAATCTAGGGATTAGATAATCACTCCAGGGTTTCGACTTATAGTTTGAACTTGTGCTTGTTAATTGTATTTGTGTGTCTACAATAAATAATTATTGTTATGGCTTTTGTTGGTGATGATATGTTTCTTTCCACACCAGGTGCGCCGGGCAATGTGAACCCAGTCCAAGATAGGACAGGGGCACGACAATGTGCAGCTGCATTCTGCCGGGAAAATGTTGGATCAACATCAAGTTTTTTGTGAAGAAGTCAGCCGCGAAAACATGTCAAATATTAACCGAGGCTTATGGAGAGGAACCTTTGTCCCGTCCACATGTATTTGAACGGTATGAGAGGTTTTCAGAGAGAACGGTCATTGTAGAAGATTATGAACCTGATGGGCGTTCAAGATCAGCAATTACGGACCAAAACATAGCCAAAATTCATGATATGAGTAGATTCCGATTCGGTCAGACTTTTAATCTATATTACTAACATTATCGTGATGGGACATCTTTCTTATTCACCTGATTTTTTCCCATGACACTTTTTTACTTTCTACAGAGAAAACTTGCTGAAAGGGAATCCCTTTTACCTCAGTTGAAGAGGTTCAGGCAAAAACGGAAAATCTCCTAAAGAGACTTCCAAAAACCTGGTTCCAGAAGAGTTACTGGCAATGGCAGCACCGAATGCAGAAGTGAGTGAATGCTGAAGGAAACTACTTTGAAGAAGATACTGTCACGGAAAACTGATTCTGTAAGTACAATGATTTATTGGACCAGTCTCGTTTTTTTTTTTTTTTTTTTGTATCACACCTCGTATAATACATCTATATATATAAAGGAGAAAAGCGACTCATTCACTGACTGACTGACTGACTAATCAAGAAATCTCTGGAACTATTCAACCTACAGATTTGAAATTTGGTAGACATGTTCCTTTGATAGAGTAGACATCAGCTATAAGAACGGATTTTCCGAAATTCGAAACGCAAGGGGCATTACGGGGGCTTTAATATAATTAAGGGCTAATAATAATTTTAATAAGTTAAGGGCTTTAATAATAATTGTTTCCATGTTTAAACTACTTGATGTACAATCTTGAAATAGGTAAGCGGATTCCTTTCAGAGAGTAGAGATCCGCTACAAAATGAGTTTGGTGAAAATCGACCCCCAAGTGGCGTTGCAGGGGCTTAGGGGCGTTATAGATAATTATTTATATTTTTAAACTATTTGACGCACTGTCTTTAAATTTGATATATAGATTCCTTTCGCAGAATAATGATCAGTTACAAAACGGGTTTTGTAAAAACAGACTTCTAAGTGGCTTTGTGGGGGGATTAAGGGGCGTAATAGATAAATATATCCGTTTTTAAACTACTTCACCTACCTGCTTGAAAATTGGTAGGCAAGTTTCTTTCATGGAGTAAATATCCGCTACAAAACGGGTTTGGAGAAAATTGACCCCAAGGGGTGTTGCGGACGGGGGTTTAAGGGCGTTATAAATTCCTATTTTTAAGTTATTAGACGTACAGTCTTGAAACTTAGTAAGCAGATTCCTCTCATAGGGTAGAGATACGCTAAAAATGGGTTTCGTGAAAATTGCCCTCAAGTGGCGTTGAGGGGACTTAAGGGGCGTTATAGATAATTATTTCCATTTTTAAACTATTAGACGCACAGTCTTTATATTTGATAAAGAGATTTCTTTCATAGAGTAGAGATCAGCTATAAGAAGGTTTTGTGAAAACAGACCCCTAAGTGGCGTTGCAGGGAATAAGTGGCGTAATAGATAAATATTTTCGTTTTTAAACTATTTGACCTGCCTGCTTGAAAATTGGTAGGAATGTTTCTTTCATGGAGTAAATATCCGCTACAAAACGGGTTTGGAGAAAATTGACAGCCAAGGGGTGTTGCGGGGGGTTAAGGGCAGATATAAATAATTATTTCTTTTTTTAAACTATTAGACTCACAGTCTTGAAATTTGGTTAGAAGATTCCTCTCATAGGATAGAAATACACTGCAAAATGTGTTTTGTGAAAATCGACCCTAGGTGGTGTTGCGGGGTTCAAGGGCGTTATTGATATTTTTTTTTGCATTTTTAATTAATTGGACGCACAGTCTTTAAATTTTGCTAAGGAGATTCCTTTCATAGAGTGCAATTCCCCTACAAAATGGGTTTTGTGAAAACAGACCAGAAGTGGCGTTGCGGGGGCTCAAGTGGCGTTATAGACAATTATCCCCATTTTTAAACTGTTAGACGTACAGTCTTGAAATTTGATAAGCAGATTCCTCTCATAGGATAGAGATATACTACAAAATGTGTTTTGTGAAAATCGACCCCTAGGTGGCGTTGCGGGGGCTCAAGTGGCGTTATAGATCATTATCCCATTTTTGAACTATTAGACGTACAGTCTTGAAATTTGATAAGCAGATTCCTTTCGTAAAGTAGAGAACCGCTGCAAAATGGGTTTCGTGAATATCAACTACTAAGTTTAATTTCGGGAGATTAAGAGGCGTAATCGATAAATATTTCCATTTTTAAACTATTTGATTATCCTGCTTGAAAATTGGTAGGCATGTTCCTCCACGGAATAGAGTTCCTCTAACAAAGAGTAAAACGAAAATTGACCCCCAAGGATGGTTGCGAGGGGTCAAGAGGAGTTACAGAAAAAAATCCTGTTTTTAATTGTTAGACCCATATACTTGAAATGTGTTAAGCATGTTTCTTTGTTGAATAGGGATCCACTAAGAATAAATTTTAAGCAAATCAAGTTCTGGGGGTTGCAGGGGTTACTGGGACGTATTGACAAAAAAAATTACTTTTTTCGAGCTACAATGACTATAATAATAAAATTTTGTTTGCGTTTTTCTTTTGTTGAATTGAATTCCGCTAAGAGCGGTAATTTTGGAAAACGGCTCTCAACGGGATTACGGGATATTGATAGTAAAACTTTTGTTTTTTTCTGTTAGATTTAGACTTGAAATTTGGCTTGCATGTTCAATTTACGGAGTAGAGATCCACCGAACATTGGTTTTGCGGGAATCCACTTGGTTTTTGAGTTACGAAAGAGCAAACATCATTCTATGCTTCAATTTTAGAGATTTTTAGAAAATACAAATTAGATGAGTTCTGCCCTTTTTTTTTTTATCAACAGGTGACAGTTACAAGTATAAGTATATTTTTCAATTCAATCGAATTCTTAATGCTAGGACTTAGATATCAATAATTTATACATATATATAAGCAGTAAACATTTATAAAACATCATGAAATACCCAGCGAAGCGGGCGGGTAACAGCTAGTATATTATATACGAGTACACATAGTCCTGAAATAAGCGCTGTGATCTTCTACTGTGAGTCAAATAAAGCAGATGATTTTAAATTTCTTCTCCGAAGATCACCTGCACTATTTTTCAGAAAGATGTAGTCTGTCGCACATGTTGTTCTAAATCAGTCAGAACTTTAGCGCTTTGAACAGAAGCGTGCAGCAAATATTTTTGTGCATCAAAAAAATAAGAGCCCGTGGGTTATTCTTAAGCATTTAAACATCAAAATGTTATTAGTTTATCGAACCGATAAGAGAGCTTTTTTTTGAAACAAAGAGCATTACAGACCGTAGCAGATGCGGTCTCCAGCTCTCGGTTAGAACACTAGCTTTCGTCAAAGCAATCAGAAAGAGAACTTGTCAAAATTCTTCTCGAAAGAAGAATTTTATGTTTAAACAGATCAACAAGTCAAAAAGAAAAATTTGTCGCATAGAAAACGAAAAACTTAGACAAGAGGTTGACGATAAGTAACTGGCTAATTTCTTACAAAAGAATAAGAGCACCAGAAGTACCTTAAGGCAAAAGTACAATTGCAGTGGCGCATTCATATTCGACAATGAAGAGAAAATTTTTGACGTTGAAGACAATTTCATCCACTAGAATGAGCATGTATATTCAAGAATTGCCCAAAAATATTTAAAAAAAAGAAGAAAATGCGTACAATTAGCTCATCATTCGGCTTCCAAAATGGTTTGGTGAAGTGTTAGATATGAAGGTATCTCAAAGATTCATTTTTGCCAGAAAGGAGGGAAAACCGGGGCAAAAGTTTATCAAAATTCTATCATAGAACCAATAGTGACCTGTTTAAAGGAAGCAATTGGACATTTAAATGGAATTCTGATCCAACTCGAAGACGAAGACGGCTCAGAGGTGGTTGAAAGAGAATGTGCCGGACTTAATAGAACACGAAAATTAACCTTCCAGAAGGCCGTATTTAAATCCACAGGACTATAAATAGTGGTCAGTATTGGACACAAAGGTGTGCCAATAACGACATCCCAATTTGAACAGTTTTATTCTTTCTTTAAAGAAAACAGTGATGGGAATTTGTAAAGAAGTAGAAATTGTCTGGATAATTGAGTGTCCAAAGGGACTTAAAGCCTGTGTGAAGTCGAAGGTGATAATTTTGAATACTAAGTACAATGTATTAAATTCAAAAGTAAAATAAGACTTTAAGAAGATTTAATTTTCAATTCGATATAACAAAGATTTTAATTACAGCTCCTTTATAATTGTATCAGAACTTAGGGTACCCCTAGGTACAATAAGTATGTATGATAACAGATGTGAAACAAGTTTTCCTTTTTACTGGATTCGTTATTTTAAATAATTTTTAACAGACTCACATAGTTACATAATACACAATACTTCTGATAAAAATATTCATCATTTTTCATATCATATTTTCCGATTCGAAACCGAATAATTTACTTAAGTCTTAATTGAAAAATATTTTCAGGACGATCTTGAACGTTTTTTCTTAAAGATACAATTGTAATTTAACTTGCGTCAAATCTAGGGAAAAATTTATTTAGCAGACTTCATTTATTCCTTATTCTTTACAAGCAACTCAAATTTCCGAACTCGAAATTAAATTTCAGTTCCAAATTGAAAAATTAAAGAACATGATTATTTGACGTAAAAAGTTTCGTTCCAAAATATAATTACTAAAAGACCCCAAAGGAGTAATAAAATGGAGAATTTAATTGGTCGAGGGAATTTTCTTTGGAATTCGTAATCAACTCTACAGAACGTTGCCAGATTTCGTTGATCAATTAGTTGGTTTTCCTGACATATAGAGTATTGAAAGATTAGTATTATTGTCACACACACACACACACACACACACACACACAACGCAAATTTAAAATTTTAAATGTGGCAACAGAAGCATATTTTCAAAAATAAGTAACAAATACACGAATAGGAATAAAATAAATATTTAATTAACTTTAAATAAGTTGATGTAGTGAGGGAAAATAAAGCATTTTTCTGAAAGCTTGCCTTGCTAGGAAATTGACTTACTTATAAAATGTTATGAAGATTAAAAATAATAATAGAAGATAACATAATAGAATATAAAGTATAGTTTTCTTTTCAAAAATTGATATTTTTAGCTAATATTGAATTCAAATTCTATTAAAATACAAAAATCTAAATTAGAGTTCATAACTATAATTTATTTAGATAATAAGCTAATTAATATTCAACATGCTAAGCAATTTTTTTTTTTACTTCAATGTCGTAAACAACTATTAAATAATTTTTCAGTGACGTTTGAATAATAATTCAAACATACTTGGAATGAAATTTTTAAATTTTGATCACCTAATAAAATTCGGAATTTTGCGAATGGATTTAAGAACACAAAAGATAAAAAATCAGTAGTAATTATTAAATTTTCATAAATAATCCTCCCAGGCACTCAATATTTTTACTTTATGCTTAACACAAATAAAATTACTTTTTTTTTGCCATAAAATATTGCTTAATAAAAATAGAACATAAATATCTTAAGAAGTTGTTAGAAATGAACTGAACAAACCTCATTAAAAGAAACCATGAAATAAATAAAAAAAAGTTCAAAATTTCTTCAATTTCATAAATATTTTCCACAACAGTATTCGTACATACTTGACATTTTTATGAAGATTAGTTCGAATTCTTTTTTACCAGAAATTCGACAAACCTTAAAAAAGAACATTAATTTTTAAAAGCAAGAATTCTAAAAAACAAGCCATTTTGTTTTCTCTAATGCTCAAACGCAGAAACACAAAGTAACAACGTGCAGCAGATTTATTGCAGCCATTTCACCTGAGAAACCAAAACAAGACAGAGTAACATATTCGACGCCAAAAATTCTGCCAATAAATTAACGATAAGCGCCTGGATAGTTAGTATAATTACAAACACAAACCTTTCTAGGAAATGGGGATGTGGGCTAACAAAACAAACAACTCCTTTCTGAGAGAACGCAAGAGGTCATTAGAGGAAATTCTGGAAATGGATTAGCAACGCCATTTAATTCAGCAACATATTTTTGGCAGTACATTAGAATCGATTTGTAACAAGCGAATTCGAATTAACTTTCTCTCTTTTCTCTTCGGAACTTTATTTACTTGAAGATTTTGACTTAATTGGATCACTTCCAATTACAGTTTCATTTTGCTTCGGAATTTAATGAGAAAGAAGTGCAAAAATGGTAGAACGATTTGGTGAAAAATATAATACGCTAAGATTAAAATAACTTTGTTTTAAAAAAAGTATTCGAAAATGATTAGAGAATAATCTGCTGGATTTTAAAATCGCTTACTCAGAAGTTTAAAGAATATAAGCTTCGATGGCTTTTCTGTGGAAATTGACAGTAAATTAAACATAAAAAAGGTATTGGCGTAGTTTTGTTATTTTTTTTATCAAAATTAAAAAGAAAGAATTACCTTGATGAAAAAGATTGTAATCATCAAGCTTTCATTTTAGATTTCGTAAATGTAAACAATCGAAAAATTCAAATTTAAAACAGAAAAAAAGTTGAGATAGGTAATTAGAAGAAGGAATAATTTTAAATAGAGTAATTATTTCTGTTAAGATTATTCTAGTCAAAAATTCGCTTGACTATTATTAATCTAACGTTCTCAAGCAATATTATATAATGTAAGTGTAAATTATTTTTTCCAAACAATTCAGAAATAAAAATCACATTTTCGTTATTGTTTAGACAAATGTATTAATTCGTTGATTTAAATTGAATATTTTTAATTCTCACTTCTTTCGATTAGTATAATTTTTAAAAACAAACAGAACTATTAGATCTTTTTTTGACTAGTAATCAACAAATATCATTTTTAAACTTTCTGCTTATAATCCTATTTTGCCTTTAAGGATCTAGCAGGCGCATGCATACAAGCGAGGAAGATTTCTGTATCTACTCTCCCAATCAGACTACAATTTTGTTACATACAGAATAATATAATTGCATTTTTTAATTAGCAAAATTTTCAGC
>BMAO01015059.1:0-22756 GCA_019973975.1 Trichonephila clavata | reverse complement strand
TTCTCCGGTTAGGGCCTGCTTTTGCACAGGTCTCAAAAAATTTAAGATTTCCCTGGGCCTTAAAAAGTCTTAAGACATCCTTGTCTGTTAGTCTCAGAAAGCCTCTAAATACGTAGTTCAATAAATGGATGACTTTTTGATGTCTAAATGCTCAAGAGCCTCAAAAATCATCGAAGGCTCTTCTGTTTTTTTTGAAGTTAATTATATTACATGGGGAAATATTAAAAAAGAACGTGTTATGAATGTTCCTATCCATTATTTAATACCGAAATAATAATGACTAGGTGAAAGGAACTTTTAACTTAACGAATTCAACTAGAAATTTAAGAAGTATAGTAAAATATGTTGCTTCATACAGGAGAGCGAAGTCAGAAAGTAATTTTAATGTTGAAGCAGCTTTCCGTCAAAAAAAAATTGTTCAAAATTCGAATTCTATTCTTTAACATTGTACAAATACAGCCTTAAATGAGAGAAAGAATCAAATATACTTACTCTTATCATAATTACTAATTTTTTGTTTGAATATTATTAGTGGGATTCAAAAACTCACCAACCAATTCATTTCCCTAATGTACATTTGTGATTTCCTTATTGGGTGGTTGTCCATAAACATCTAGGAAAGAATTTTAATTTCAAATGTGACCTTGTTCAATATCTAGTACATTTAAATCAAATAAATTCATAAAAGTACTAGCTAGTAAGATTGACGTAAACTGCTTTATGAATAAGGAATATATTCAAGGAGAAATACGGGGGAAGATAAAAAACTCTAACACATTTTCACTTTTTACAAAGTTAATCAAAATTATTTCTTTTACTAGCTAAGTTAAAGTTTTCATTATTTATGAAATAAACTATTATTTCCAATAGAAAAAGTATTTTCCAAATAATCCAATTAAAAGAGCTATCAAGTTGTGATGAAGTTTAAAATTTTTGAAGTGATAACTTACTTAGAGGCGGGTTTTTTGCTAGAGTGAATTTAAATGAAGCGTTAGGTTCGGGTTTTCCTCAGCTTGTTGGAAATCGTGCTTGGATCGACGACTCGTGCTTAGTTTTAAATTGAAAACTTTTGAGTCGCGTGTTTCTTTAAGTGAAAATTTCACGCACTCTTTTCTTCTTTTTTAAATATTACTGTCATGCCAACCCACTTCCATTCAATTTCAGCGAGTGAGCGAGAGAAGAGGAGCGCAAGCAAAAATAATCGGGGAAAAAATTATTCTTATGTAGGAAAACAAGAGATTCTAGTAGTTATTATATTTCAAAGTTTGTTATCAAGTTGCCACTCTCAGTTGAGAAACAGAGGTCTTAACGGATTACCTAGTTAAGGTGAGTTTGATTTTTCCGTTGAACATTGTTTATGATCAATAATGTTTAAAAATATTACCAAAGTTAACTTGCTAACTGTATTAGAAAAAATCGGTGAAACTGTACATGAATCGTTTAAAATCGATGAACTAAAAGAAATACTTTTGAAATCCTCAGAATTTATAAAAGACAAGGAATTTGTCTTGGACTTCCCCTGCGACCCTAGTTGTGCAACGTAAAAATGAAGACACATTGCATGGGTTACACTCGCAACCACAACAAACGGAATGTGTGAATTCAACGTATTGTGTTGTTGAAAGTATTCCTTCATTAGATAAACTCCTTAAAGCTGTACAAATAATGGTACGCCCTGTGCCAAGAAGAAACGAAACATGGGATCTATTTTTGGATTCAGTAGAAAGTTGAAATTTGAATGAAACTAATTGGCGAGAAAGTTGCTAATATTTTGGTTTATATTGATGATGAAAACCAAGAGATTACGAAAAAATAAAAGCATTAATTGTGACAGAATACGAACCCTCTCCTTTAGCTTACTTAGAGAATTTTAAGAAAGGCAAACGGCTTTCAGGGCATAAGGTTTCTTAGTCTAACATAGTATATGGAGTTATATAAGTTAACATAAACGGTACTTACGTACTATCGCAATGTAATGGGGATATTATATGAAAGGAATCACATGGTTGCCAATTCAATGGGTACGACACATGGGAAATCAGGGTTGCCAAGTTGGCGAGTTATTTTGAACACTGGCATTCTTGCGATGGTATGTAAGTACCATACATATATATTATATAAATATAATATACGTAAGTAATTTACGTATAAATATTTTTAAATAATCAGATTAATTGACATTTAAATCATATATACTCATATATAAATATGTAATGAATAATTATTTAAACATTTCCCATTACAGAAAATGCATTAAATAAACAAATCCCCCGATGAATGGGCACGAAAAAGTGAAAATGTCGTAAAAGAAAACGTAGTTCTACCGAGCGATTGGATTCTCTAGCCCAGAATAAATCAGAAGTTTTAACTTCTATCAAGTGGTCAATAGCCCACAAACATTTTTTTTTGTCTTTTAAATTTTTATAATATATTGTTAATCATTCAACAACAACATCAAAAAAATACCCTTATAAATTCAAACTATATATGTTGTTGATTAAAAATTAGATATAGGAGATATTCCAAACTGAAAGTTAGATTCCATGTATAGTATATTTACACTGAAATAATAGTACAGAATAAGAGATGTGTTTGTGTGTGAAATTAACAGCATAAATACTTTCTTTTCAAAAATATTTATTAAGTACTAGGCCTTTTAAAACACAAACAATAACAACACTAAAAGTTGTTTTGATTTGAATAGAAGAATGTAACCAAAAAAAAAAAAAATACATCCAATAACATCTTAATGACTAGTTTCTAAAACAATTAGATTACTTAAAAGAATTCAAAGACATTTAGCTTGAGTTTTAAACAGGATAATGAATAAAAATTTTAACAAATTGTATATATAAACAAACAAATAGAACACAAACATTTGTCTCCAACTAAAATTTGAATGAAAATCCTTTACAAAACATGAGGAGAAAAAGAAAACGAAATGAATCTTAAATAAAGAAAGAAAACAACTGTCCCACTTCCTATAATATATAAGTTGCACTAATAACCAAAACCAACATGAATATAAGTTTTATTTGATCAAAAATATGAAAAATCTTGAATTTCAAAACAAAAATACTGTTTGAGTAATATAAAAGTTATATCATTTGTATAATATATTAAATTTATTTTTGCCAGTTAAAATATTTAAAGTCCAGTGCAGACATTGTTATCATGAAATAAAATTTGATGATTATCCTTACTTTTAAATCAAAATAAAACTGTAAAAGTTTATATATACATATATATATAGTACACCCAATTCTGCTTTTACACGATTTTCATTAACACAAATTAGAAAAAAAATTAATTTTCTTTTTACCAACTTATTTTGATTTAATACGATAGAACCCAATTCCTAAGAAAATTTTGCTTTGCTTTTATTTTTATGTCTGTGACATTGGAGACAAGAAACATAATGTGATTTTATTTGTGAGAATTATGTCTACTTTTTCTGCACTTGGAGTTTGGTGTTCAAGGTAAAAAGTACTATTTGATGTTTAAATTAATAAAAATTAAAACAGAATTCATGAATTATCCATTGTCAAAAAAAGTATCCTACAGTACTCTTGTTTGATATATTTTTTCACACACATTCTTTGGGAGTGTATCAATTGCGTAAAAACAAAATTAGGTGTAATTTAAAAATACATTTAAAAAATTATAGAAATATACATTGTAAAGAAATGAGCTGTACATATGCAAATTAATATTTAACAATCCATGTGTATATGTATTTACTAATGATGATCAATTTAATGCAATTGCAAAAGTGGAAACTGATATAAATAACACAGAAGAAATTATTCATGACAAACCAAAATAATTTTAAAAAAAAAAAACTCTCATGCAATTAAAGATATTAAAATAAAGAAATATATTTCAGTAATATCATGCTAACATATTGTGGAATAAGTATGGATAACAAATTATTTCTTAGATTATGTTACATATTTAAAAACAGTTTTTAATTTTAAAAAATTTCCAAAGGCACCAGTCATCTATTTGTAAGGCACTTGCATATTTATGAATACAACCTTAACAAAAGCAACTTTGTGCAGAAGCTACAACTTAATACTCATATTACTTCGAATAAGGCAATAAAATTAATAAACAAATAAATACAACATTCCCAAAATAATAGATTAGTGAAAGCCTTCTGTGTGTATACAAGCTTTTCCCATACAATCAAAAATGCTTAAATTTAAAGAAAAAAATATAGCATAACAATTGCACCAATTTCATCAACAGGACTAGCAATTAGTTTTATCTGATATTTATCACATTAATAAGAATGAAGGAGGAGGAGGAATGAATATGAAATATCAAATCATAATAATAAAAAGTAAGTATAGAAAGGTAACTTATTTCCTTTTACTACTTATAAACTCTTCTTTCTAAATGACCACAAAACATGAAATTTTTGAAAGAATATTAATTTTATCAGTGAATTCATCTAATACACATAATTTGAATTATTATATATACCTTTTTTCTTTCTTTCTAATAAGGCTGTAGATTGGTAATTACCATTGCAGATCTAGTACATTCCCCCCCCCCCCCCAAGCTGACGGACAGTATTTCATTCATTATAAAAAACATATTGATGAGATCAATATTTTTTTCAAAATTGTATGCAATATTGTCAAAATTCAGTAAAAATAAGTTAATTAGAAATATGTATATTCTCTCTGACATACAGCATAAATCAATTCTTTTTCTTAGTTGTAAGTTCTCTGATATTTTGATTATAGAAGCTTTCTTTTAAATAACACACTACATGGAATCATTGTAAAAATCCTATAATCGCAATTTGAAAAATGAGTATAGAACTATTGGAAACTGTATCTACAGAAAATATTATTGCTACAAAACAAGCATCTTTTTCATAAAAAATAGCCTAATTTAGGAGAATAAACAGTGAATATGGTATAGAATACTGTAACACATGCACCAAAAATTAGAATAATCAAGTAACTAGCATGAAACAAAAAAAAGTGACTAGTATTATAAGATATATATATTATAAATAATATTATGCTTATATATTATAAATTATGCCAACTATGGAAATAACTCAAGTAGATAAATATATTTGGCTGATTTCATTCATAGTTTCAAATTTCCTATTAAAAGTATATAGTTCCAACATTACAACAACTTAATGGCAGTTTTAGGGGAATAATTTATAGAACATTTTCGTGTATGTTTTTTCATAAAAAATAATTAGTTCAGTCAAACAAAAATACTGAAGTATGTTTGAAGTTCTTTTTTTAAGGCATTTATAAGCAGCAACAGTTAAAAATGTGAGCAAAGAACATTTAATTTTATTATTTTCTCTATAAAACAATGTAAGTTATTAGTAATAGTTTCAAAAGGGAAACTAATGCATATAAGAAAATATTCTGTCAAAATAGAAATAATAAATCAATAACTGATGACATTTCCAACTAAATTAAATAATTATTGTTGCTTAAAAACACTGCATTTCGAACGTATTAATGAAAGTTGAGATAACACTTTATCTTGAAATAAAGCTTCATATTGATTTTTCATGGACAATGAGCTCTGAAGGATATTTCCTCTCAGAAGATAGTTGTAAAATTATTAAGAGTTGGGGGATTATTGATAGCTCTTTGCAAATTTCCCCTCTCTTTCAATTTTGCTTGGAGTAAAGTGTGAGAAGCAACTCCAATTCTGACATCCATTTGACTCAATTCAACTTTTAGCTTTGACAGAGCTTTTCTAATATTCACAAGAGGTTCTGAAAAGACAAAGCAATTTAATATAAAGAAATGAAAAGTTTTAAATTCTAATATTATTCTGAATTTAATTTAAAATGGAAAATGCAGATGTTTTAAAAAATATTCTTAACAAACTTTTTAATGTGAAATAATGGTCCAAAATGAAAAGTTACTTAAAAATAATGATTATTTAATTTTACAATAGAATATACTTTAAAATCATTGTTAAATCACATTAAATTACAATATTAATATTTTTTTATTCATTTATGTGTAATCAATGTAATTATTAATTCTATATTTTACAGCCCAATTATACACAAATTTCTTTCTATAATCTTGTATACATACTGAATCAATATTGAAATCAATTATAAATGTTCACTAAATATTAATTAATTTATATATTAAACAAAAATACCATTACCACTAATAACAATACTAGTTGCTAATCCTACTATAAAAACTTGCTAAAAAAAAGAGAGAGAATCCATTTTTTTTAATTCTTTTAAAATCAGAAACAAAAACATACGTATCATAAAACAATACATTTTGTTTTTTAAAAAAGTATTTTTTGCTGATATTTAATTTTGGTTTGTAATAAAATATGCTTCAGCAGCATTCCAAGGATGACAAATATAATTAAAATCTTCTCTCATTTATTCAGCTGAAAGAAAAAGTTTTTTTTCCCAAATACAAATAAATAAATATGGCATGGAATTTTAAATAAAAAAGTAATTTTTTAAAAATATGAAAAGTTAGAAGACATGTAAGAAAGTATGAGTTGAGAAATTAATAGTAATTACCTTCATGTAAAAAATAAGTAAAAAGTAACAATTGTTTTGCACTTACTTCCATCAGTCATATTAGATCCTCTTTCATCCATTTCCTGCTTAACCTGATCAAGTTCTTCGGTAATCTAAAAATAAAAAGTTTTAATAGACAATTAACAGCTTGAAATTTAATAAGAATTTATTGTTGGGTTAAACAAAATATCTGGAACAAAATTCGAGCAGATATGAAGAATAGTTTAGTCTATCTGCATAATAATAATAGTAAAATAATAAAATATATATCAATAGTCATAGACATTAATTACATACACATGTGTCTGCATAAGTTTAACCATGTAATTCAATTTTATGTTTATGTGCTAATTTAAACTTTTTGGTTCTGCAAGCTTTTGAATCTAAATTATTATCAAAAATTTATCCAGTATATATATATATATATATATATTATATTATATATATATATTTATATACTTTTGCAAGATCAAATAATTAATTTTAAAAAGTTACTCTGAACAAAAAATCATATATTGTGGTGTTTTGACATAATCTAATTTCTATACCATTCATTTGAATTTAAAACAGAGCATAAAAGCTGCCAAGCATTTATCCTTAATTTTTAATACAAGAAAGATCTCTATTTTCTAATCAGAAATAACTATAAGATCTAATTTTTAATAAACATCATGTTAAAAGTATAAAAAAAAATAATTTATGCTTTAAACAAAAGCAATAAGATGTTTTGAATCAAATGTACATATATCTCTTTCACTGAAAAGACTGCTAAAAGCTCAAAAATAAAATAATAATAAATTATTTCTGAACATAGTAAACTTTCTATAATTTAATATTTCATACACCTACTTTTAAATATATATTTAGTATATATTTTTAATATGTTATAGAATAAAAATTTCTGCAAAAATATTTAGAGTGAGAATGTAAAGAATAAGAGGGCCATGAAACGAATTAGGTTTCAAAAGCTTTCAAGATTAATGAGTCTAAAACAGTCATAAAAAAAAGTAAAATTAATTGATTTTAACTTTTTTTGTTTTTCAATCAATAAAAAAATTTCATTGCTTCTTTTAAATTTCCTTTTTATACAAGGCATTTTTGCAGTATTGTGAAAATTTGAACACCATGCAATTTTCAATTAATTATTTGAGAAGCTGAAAAATAATTCATTCATTAAAAAATACTTCTAAAAGGGATACAAAAATGCATGTAATAATTCAAAAAGCTTTTATATAATATTTAAAGAGAGAGGAGAGAAACAAAATGCAATAATTATCAGAGAAATGAATATATCTGCATTAAGATGTTTATGATAGAAATTACATTGATGAAAGAACAACAAATTTGATAAGCTCCCAATTAATTCAAAAGAAAAGAAAAGAAAGAAAAAAAGTTCTCTCATGACTATATTAATACTACAGTTTAATCAGAATATTCATTAACAACTTATTTAAAAAATGCAGAGAGAGAGATACATCACAAATAAATCGGATCAAAAAACCTTTTTAATAATACTTTTTTTATTGTTGTGATATATGAAAAGCAAAAAGAATAAGGTAAGCTAATGGAATTATCTTAGGAAGATCAAAAAAGATAATTGAAGATTATTGGTAATTATAAAATATACAAAGAGATTATTGTTTTGTTAATTATCTCAAATCAGTTGCAACAAAAATTTAAGTAAATTAGAAAACACATATGTTATTAAAACATGTTCATTTGTGTTTTTAATGATCCATCTGCTTAAAACTTGGAGATTTGAGATTTAAATAACATGAGTAAATGAAAAAGTAGTTTTTATAATAATTATATATAAATATAACTATGATGTGAGTATGATACAATTCATATTTCATAAATATTTATAAATAAAGAATATACTAATAAATCAGTGCATTTCTATAGAAAATACATTTATGCCAGTATTTATGTGCACAAGTTATCATTCCAATATATAAAATATTTATGTATAAAAAAATGCCAATACCTAAGTGTGTATGAGAAGTACCTTTCTTATACTTCTAATTATTTGATGAAAAAAATATCAACTTCAATTTACAAAAATTTATTGTAATAAAAAGATGGAGTTTTCAAGTAATTTTTTTTGTAACTCATTAAAATAACTTTATATGTAAATGGTTAGTGATGAAGCATTCAATCATACATTACATTTTTGAATGGTATTTTTTATAAAAGAGCTTTATTAGAAACAAACAGAATTTTCTATTAATTTTTGAACTCTTTTAAATTTTTTTCTCACAAATGAGTGTGGATGTGATTAGCTTTTTTTCCCTCACAAATATTGCAATGAATTTAAATCAAGCATTCAATTTCAAAGTCATGTTACATGCTTTTTTTCTGAACTACTATTATTAAAGTTCAGTTAAAAAGTGCTTTATGAAATATATTACTTCATTTATACATATATTTTTTTTTTAAAAAAATAGAAAATATTTGAAATTTTACTTTTAAATATAAAAAATTACATGCATATATATAATCTATCTTTTGAAAAAACAGATGAAACTTTTAGAAAAAGTGTGATTTCCATTGTCACATGGTCTTTTTTTGATACTAAATACTTCATTCAAACTCAATCACACAAACTTACAAGAGAATTTAAGAGGTTTTGAAAATGTAATGCTAAAATAAAATAATAATAGATAATTTGTATGAAGAATCACAAAAACAAAAGAAATTATGAAATAGAAGATTACTTGAGACAATGTGCGAGATCTTTCAGTCACTCCACCACTAACTGACTTGTATTGCTCCCGAACTTGAGAGAGCTGATCTTGAGCTGTTCGATACTCCAAAACAAGTTGTTCTAATTGATTATTTAAATATTTCTCACGGCTCCCAATTTTTTCCAAGGAGCGACTGATGTCTGTATACAGTTTGTCTAATTGAGATTTTGTGGAAGTCACCGTATCATCAATGTATTTCCTGTGTTGACGTATTTGCTCTAAATGACTGCGCCAATCCTATTTATAAACATTAAAACTTTTTTTCAAAAACTCATTTTAAAACATTAACATATATATGTGACACATTGTTTATAAAGTTACATTTAAAATAGAGGCAATATCAAAAAGAAAAATTAATGGATACAGTATAAATAAAATATCTGCTATACTTATAGACAAAATTTAACTGTAATAGTTGTTATATTCATTGATAGTACACATCTTACTACATTTACTAGAACAATCAAAGCTAAAGCATTTAAAGACAAATAAAATTTTAAAAATGAAATTTGGAATGAAATGAGTTTTTACAATGAAAGACATGAATAAATATTTTTTGGAAGGGTTTACTTTTATAATTTTAAGATTAATTATCCTAATAATTGAAAAAAATTATAATTTAGAATTTATTATTCAGTAAAATATATTAATTTTAAAATAATAATTTCATTACAGCTTTGTATCATTTATAACAAGCTTCAACTGATTATATTTGAAAATACTCAATAATGAAATTGAAGATATTGTGTTTTCTTACTCTGGAATCATTCCGCACAGTAACTTTAAGTTGATGCATGACTCTTTCAACTTCTAGTTTCCACTCCATGGCATCAATATTAGATTCCATAACTTCATCAGGCTTATTTTTTTCTCCTTATCCTAAATAGAAGTTTTCTCGGAATGTTAACTTCATGTAAAAACTTCAGGAAACAAAAAGCATAAAAAAAAACATTTTTTATAAATAAATATATATCTGCCTTTTCCTGAAATAAACAGAACAATACCTAAAACCTTGATATTAATTTTACTGAGTGCTAGTCTCTAGAAACATCATTTTTCAATAGATAATTATTTAAACAAAACTTTTTTCACAGTGCAAATCTTGCTGAAGAATAACTACAATAAAAAGAAAAGCATTTTTTTCATATTAAAAACCATTTCATAAGCATATGATTTCAATCAACAATTTATTTTATGTTAACAAAAAAAAAAAAAAATGCACTGTAAAATATTGAACTTTTTTATCAAAAATGAAAAAGGAAAGGGAAAAAAACATGATTTCATAAATCTAAAATACAAAAATATAACATTGTAAGAAAAAAGTAATCATTTTACTGCTAACTGATGTGTTACAAATATATACCTGTTTAGCGATGGATAAATTTCGCAGTGCTTCTAAATCCAATATTTCACCTTCATCTTCTGATTCTTCTTCTTCGTAAGCTTCCTAATTGAAGAAAAATTTTAGTAAATAATCATAAAACAACTATATACCAATAATTATTGGTATATAGTTGTTTTGTGATTAATGCACATTTGGCTTCTTATATTCTATTTAAAAATTTTTATGAATAAATAACTATAAACTTCTGTTCAGAATAATTTTAACTGTTATATCAAATCAAAAATCAAATTGATTAATAATTTATATGTTTTGATTAATTATAATTAATCAAAAACATATAAATTATTAATCAATTTGATTTTTTGATTTGATATAACAGTTAAAATTATTCTGAACAGAAGTTTATAGTTATTTATTCATAAAATTTTTTAAATAGAATTTAAGAAGCCAAATGTGCATTAATTTATAGAAAGTACTACTTCACATTACTTACAGATACAATAAGTAAAAGTTTTTCTAAAGTTTTCCAATTATTACATTACATTATGCTAAGATTTTTAATGGTTTTTGAACTTATACTTTAAGTAACTGTATGGTTGAGCCACATGAATGTAGTTCACTTTGTTTTTATTTTTGATTTGAAAAACTACTGGTCTACTGATTACTACTAGTGTGAGAAGGTATTATATGAATATCTTTTTATTTGTGTTAAAATAAAAAGTTTTATTAGAACTGTGGGGATATTTCTGATCTTTCATTTAGTTGAGAATAACCCTTAAGATATATTGGATTACTCTTATACATGTTTTTATTTTAAGAGTACATGATCAAAAAAGTTTGGAGACAAATGTTCCATGGAACATGAATTACATCAAATAATTTAAAGAGCAACAAGAATGATCATTTGCTTCTGCCAGGCACACATAAAAATTCTGATGTCAATGGGAAAAAAAGCCACTTAGCTTGTAACAAGTGCAGAATTACTCTGAAGCAAAATATAACGAATAAATTCAGAAAGATAGCACAAAAATTTCAAAAATATTTAGATTCATAATTCATATTCTGAAAAATGTCTATTCACAATTTTTGTATCTTAAAAAACTTGAATTTAAAGAACGCAAAACTATACTTTTTTAACAAAAATATTTCTGAAATTAGGAATTATGTACATTAAACATTATAAAAACAATAATTAACATGTTGTTGTTGTCGTGTCCTTCCCGAAGGGAATGAATGAAAGTTGTCAGAGCCTGAGACAGATTGGACTTCTACACAATAGATGGCGACACCACCTATCTTCAAAAACAATTTAGGCATGGAACTGGAGGGAAAAGGAAATATTCTCCAGCCTCCTGCATCCGTCGTTTCTGCTGTGACTGCCTACAAAACTTTCAGACCCACTGATTTAACGAGCACATACTCCGCGTGTACCGGAGGGTATTTGGTGGCATTGGGCATCGAACCCAGGCCTTCTGGTTTGGAGTCTGATGCTCTAACCACTAGGCTAGTTTACATGAACTGCATAAATAAATCTGCTAAGCAAAACATTAACTATTTAATTTTAGAAACAAATGACATGTCATCTGATACTAACATATGTCTAGATACGATGTATTTAATCAAATTAAATTTCATTTACAGTGTTAAATAGCAATTCTAAGCATAATTTTTAAAAAAATTTTATTTAGCAATATTTTTGTAGGAAAGTATTTAAATATAGCTTTTGTGATGAATTTTTATTTTTAGTATTACAATGACAAAAAATTTAAATAATCTTATCAAAAAATTATAAATAGCATATGTTTTAAATTCTTGGGAGACAGGGATAATTATTTCAATACAGCATACTTTTATACATGAAATTAAGAAAAGGTGGAAAAATAATAAATACCATTTTGATAATGCATTACAGTAATATACATACATACATATTTATATTCGAAAAAAGTAGTTTAAATTTATAAGTATTCAGTGATATTAATCCTCAAGTACATTGTGGTATAATACTTGATATTCTTGATTTTAAAGCTAAATATTCTTTTCACCATTTTTAATGAAAATATTTTATATATTATTGCTAGGTTTCCAAAATTCAACTATAAATGTATACATACAGCTATCATTTCTTCTTCTATCTTTTCTAATGTAACTTCAGAATCATCAGCATCTAGAACTGAATCATTTCCATCATCATCTTCAGGTAAAATGATAGGTCTGAAAATTTATACATTTAAAAAAAAATCCTATATTTATATGTAAATTACACAAATGATAAAATTATATACAAAAATTTTTAATAGCAGTCAACAAACATGATAAAAAATGTAAAATCAAAACTTGAACAAATATAAAACCAGAAAAATTGAAAAAAAAATTATTACCAATAAAGAATTTTTAATGTAAACAATTTGAACAACGCAGCAAAAAAGTTGAAAAATGTACTTAGTACTGAATTCAACATATTCCTGCAATTTCAATATTTTAGTTATATAATGCAATTTATTATAATAATTTTAAGATCTATAATTAGTCATGCTAAAAACATAGAAATCCCATATATTTAATATTTTTAAAAATTTTCAGTTTCCTAATTTTATATAAAATAACAAGCATTTGTCAAAAGTATGATAGCATGTAATAAGATAAGGTAATGATAAGACCATTAAAATTTTATACAGATTTAAATAGAAAAATATTACTAAATTTAGAAATACTTTTGTACTAAAATATTTTTTGTAGTAAATTTTTTCAAGATTTTTATCTAAATAAGTGAGACACACTATAAATTGACAAATTTTAATCATATAACAACATATATGAAAAATATATTATACAATGATGAAAAAGTTGATTTATTCAATTATTACTAATGAATAATCATTTCTTCCCTTATAATTAAATTTTATAAACTTTTCTAGAATTTATGAATTCAAATAAAATTTCTCAAATTAATCACTTAAAACTATTTTCTTTAAGTTGGTATCTATTGTCAATTTACATTTATTAATAGTTTATGTATCACAGAAAGGATTATGGCATTTTATATGCTACATGAAACATTTTCATTCATTGATGAAATATTAATTTTAGGCTTATTTATGTTTATATCCAGGCATTATAACATTGAGAACATATTGCACTTCTGAAATAATGAATGAAATCATTGTACGGGTATAAAGAGATGACACAGTGAATTATCCATTTAGTACAAATATATAATACTACTTAATGTGTGTGTGTGTGATCGCACAATAAAAAGTTATTACCATAATTAAATTTCAGTGACCATTTATCAAAAATATTCATAGTAAAATGATTATTACCATTTTTTTTTCAGATTATACAATAAAAGTCAGTTGAAAAAAATATCTCTAATTATGGCATTTAAGAAATTATAAGGAAATTGTAAGAAAGAAAATATCCCTTATTTTTAGAAGACATTTCTGAAAAATTCTTAAGCCAAAGTTAGAACATACTACCACACTCTACTCTAAGAAAATATTTCCCTAAAAATAGAAAATCTTTACCCTAAGGCACTTTCTAAACCCTAATTATTCCCATTGTTCAGCAAATAATAAATTTGTTAGCTTCTTATCAATATCTAAAATCCCCATTCAAGCATCAACATTGTCAAAAAAGGGGAAAAGCAACATATTAGAAAGTCATGTCAGAAGAACATTTTCTTCTCAAAACTAGTTGTCTCCAAGAAGTAAATTTTCTGTAGTTCACAATTTCAAATTTAATTGTTGTATTTTTTTACTGCATAACATCAAAAAAAAAAAGAAGGAAAATGTCAATAATTTTTTTGCAATATCTGGAAAATCAAAAAAATTTCCCTCCTGATACTGGTTGTATTTTACATCATTTTGTTAAGAGATATAAAAAATTTTATGTCTTTTTTCACATATTTATCTTATATCATCACACAGAACTTTTTCTTTCTTTTTGCAGCAAGTAAGCTATGTAATATGAATTAGAACTATCCACCACAGAATGAGCACAGCTTACTATTTTCAATAGCTTATTGATAGCTAAATTTGCATTCAGTTGTATTTGAAAACATTGAATAGTAACACTTTATTCTCATACAAAATTTCCTCGGAATATTGCATATTAAATAAAGCATTTACCTTTTCCAACTAAACGCTTGTTTTTTCAAAGCCTGATCTGCTAAACGTGACAACACAAAAATCACCTGTTCTCCCCATCCTTGCTTTAATTTACTAGGTGGAAAATCTACAGAGACACCCTGCAAATATATATATGTTCATTAAATAAAAGAGCCAAATAAATTTATTTATCACAGAATATAGATAAATACGTATAATTATATAAGTAAAATAACTTTCCATTTGTTTGACTTGTTCTAAAATACTAGCAACAGTTCCATTGGATCATCATACTGTAAAAAAGATATAATTTAATTTTATAAATTTAGTACATATATAACAATAATATATATATAAATCAGAACAAATGTAGGATATTTGTGCTTTTTTAAAAATCATTCTTTTAAAATATGGTCAATGCCTTTGCTTGTATGGAATGTCTAAAATAAATTTAAATTAAAAAAATATTTCAGCACTGGTGTATTTAACACACAAGAAAGTTTACCAGAAGTAGTATAAAAAATTTCACAAAAGAGATTGGTATCTGAGCTCCTTAAAATAGACATGACCATAGTATCATAAATACATTATACATTATAATGCAATGTGCAGATCATCATCAGTCATATCCAGCAAGACAGCCCCTCATGGGGCCAGTGCCTCTTCTTTTGAAGTTTCCTCTCACAGTGACCTGTCATTCAACGCTGCGTTTCTCCAAGTTTTTCTCATTTATAATCTTAAAGCCTGATGTGTAATGACAAAGTAATTTAAATTTATTTATAGTATTATTTACCTCTTGAGGGGTTTCAAATTTCACCCCACATTTTTCGAATTAACCAGGCTGCCAATGAAGAAAACATGAAAAATTGTTCACCAGGATTTGTTTGAAGAGCAAAATAATGTCTAAAAAGTAAAACATGCAAAAATAAGGTATGGAAATCTTGATTAAGTAAAAATAAAATGGTATTTACATATTAGTCAATTAATCCTTTTCACCAAATCAAAACCATTATCAAATACCATGGTGTACTACAAATAAAAAAAACTGATTACACAAATGATTTGTGTTTATGTTTGTTTGCATGTGTGTTTGTGAGTGAATGTATGTGTTTGGGAACTCAGTAACCATCTTTATAAGTTGTCTAATTATTTAAAATATTTTTTTGCAAAAAAATTACTAAGATTTGGAAACTACCTTTTTGGGAAGGAGAAAAATGTAGGAGGATATTTTCAGTCAAAGATAAGTTATAAAATCATTCCATCAAAGAAAGATGAGTTAATGGGTATAACACATACAAGAGTGACACAAAAAAACAAGGCTAAGGGAGTAGCTTGAAAAAAGAATGGAGTAGGCAACTACTGTTTTGGTAATGTCATTCCATGCACCTCCTCTACCCATGTGGCCAGTTTCATCTTAATCAATCAAATCAGTAGGAGAACTGCGTCATTGAGTGAAACATGCAACTTTATTCTGCCAGAAAAATATAGAATCAACATCAAGTTTCTTGTGAAACTTAAGAAATCAGCCACGAAAACATTTCAAATATTAACCGAGGCTTATGGAGATGAAACTTTGTTTTGTGCACATGTGTTTGAATGGAATAAGAGGTTTTCTGGTGGAAGGGTCAGTGTGCAAATGATGAACTTGCTGGGTGTCCAAGGTCAGCAATTACAGAACAAAACACAGCTAAAATTTGTGATATGAGTGGGTTTACCCTCACATCAGTGGGTCAGACTGTTAATCAACGCTACTACATCAAAGTACTAAAAAGACTTCACGAAAAAATTAGGAAAAAAAGCCAGAATTGGGGAGTGATGGATGGCTGTTGCACCAAGACAATGCATCCACTCACATGGCCCTTTCTGTCAAGCAGTTTCTGATCAGCACAGACATTACTGTGATGGAGCATCCTCCTTATTCACCTTATTTGGCCCCATGCAACTGATTTTTATTTCATACAGCTAAATCTTGCTGAAAGGGAACCCATTTTATCTCAGTTGAAGAGGATCCGGCAAAAACAGAAAATCATCTAAAGGGACTTCCATAAACCTCATTCAGCAATGGCAGCACAAATGTAGAAGTGTGTGAATGCTGAACGGAACTATTTGAAGGTGATAATATCACAAAGAACTGTTTCTGCATGTACAATGATTTATTTATTGGACCAGTCTTGTTTAACATAGTTAAATATAGTTAATATTTTGTTAATTTAAAAGTTAACTACTTTTAGTAAAAATGATGGAATTTAAGTAATGAAATGTAATTCAAATTTAGTTATTTAAATAAATAAACTTTGGTACAAATTCTTTAAAATCTTTGCCAATTTATTCATTGACAGGCAAATGCCTTTGTACAAAAAACTATTCGAATTGCGTAGGTATTTGAAACAATAATAGAAGTAGAATAACCTTTCAAGATTGAAATATAAATTCTTCAAAAACATATATATAATCACAAAAATTACACTAATTTTAAAATGAAAAAAAAATCAATTTATTCTTTTTAGTTAATTTTAAACAAAACTAATTATTTATTTTAAAAAAGAGCATTTTCTGTTAATACATACCAAAGAACTATTTAAATATAGTACTTTTTAGATATAGGGTGTATGGGATGGCAACAATTTTTCCAAGTTGTCATCAACATGACCATTGGTGATATTATCTGATAAGATACATTCACTATAAACATAATGATGCAACAAATTTTGGCATTTTTCTAAGTAACTTCATGGCCCTTATAACCAATAAGTACCTAAATTATTTTTTAATTAATGATTAATGCAATACAAATAAAAAGGTACTTATGTATTATTGCAACTTATTGGCGACATTATATGAAACAAAGCCCCTAATTGCCAATTCATCGAGTATGATACATATGAAATTGGGATTGACAACTAGGCAAGTTACTAATAGAGTTGGCAATTGTTGTGATAATACATAAGTACCCAAAAAAGCACACATGGTGGTAATTGAAATCCAAAGGATAGATAAAGTAGGCAAAGTTTTACTTTGTGTATTTTTACGTGAAATCAAAATATACTATCAGAATTTTTCTCCACTAGAGAAATTGAGTTGTTGTTATGAATAGTAACATTAAGCAAACTTAATGTTTATAAACTAAATTAAAAATCTTCAATAAAATAACATAAAAACTAAATATGAGTAACATTGATGAATCAACAAAGAAATATCAATGAAAATATTTGGAAAATATTAGAACAATATTTGAAACCCCCAAAAGTTGTTTTAAAACAAAATACAAGTTTTTAGCATCTTAACGCATGAATTAAAACATAAGTAAATTCTTTTAGATACCTATTGATATTTTTCATTTTGAATTCTTGAGAAAATTCTGTATCATAATTCAAGAGTTTCAATTTATCTAAAAGGCCTTCCATCGATACATATATTGAATAGGCATAGCCAGGACCAGCATCGACTACTTCAGTTCTGCTTTGTCTTCTTTCCTCCATGTCTGAATCAGTTGTAACTAAGAATAGCATGTTCATCATTAAAACATGATAATGTGAAATTAAAAATATTCATTCACTTTAAGTGGTGAAACTTTAAGAAAAATGCTTTAAAATTTAATCAAAAGTAATTAAGAGAAAAAATATATCTGTATTTACTTCAAATATAGATAAGCTGTGCGAAGATATTCTAATTTTGCAAATGAAATAAACACTCACATTCTTCAGTAAATTATAATTTGAAATGGCATGTCACACATGTTTGTAATCATCACTTTCAAATGTTAAATTTCTCATGAAGAGTTTGCAATGTTGTATGACATAGAAAATACATGAAAGTGAAAATATCATCTCCAAAATTGTACAATAATTTTGTTTTCATTGCAACAATGAAATTTCTTCATCGTGTTTTTCTAAAAATCACAAAAAATCATAGATCTTTGTAGAATATTGTGCAAGCATATAATGTGCAAAAAAGAAATTTATCTATACGTAGTAAATACGTTTCTATGGCAACTAAAGTTCAGTTTCAGTTCAGTCAAGACACTTAGCCACACATGTGTAATTTTTTAAATAATCGATGTGAAGTACTTATGCTAGTAAAATCTTTCTGTCACTAGAAATTGAAATTTTGGACATTCTTTATGTTTTTTTTATCATAGAATGAATTGTTAGTTTAATTTATTTAAAAATAATTCAAATGATTTTTGTACTAGTTACGGTTTAGTTAGTTTATATCTGGCAATTAAACAAAAGTAAATATCGTCTGCTACCGGACCTTACTGCTCTACATCTCTTGGAACCAATCAATCAATCTACCATACCTCGTTGTTTCTGTTTTGTTATGTAACAAAAATTAGTGTATCCTACCGTTACTACTTAATTTCTGAGGAATGGCTAATATGTTGTAACTGGAGCAAGCCGAGGCTTGGGATTGGAATTTGTGAAGCAATTAGCAAAATTTTCTAAGAGTCCTAAAATTTTTGCTCTTTGTCGAGATCCGCAAGGAGCGGAGGTTAGTTGAAACAAAATATAAAATATCAATTAATAATCATATTTCTCAAACGCTGATATGAGGAATATGTAGCTATAAAATTAGGAAACTTATTTTTAAAATGTAAGAATGTGTAATTAAGATTTATATTTTTTTAGAAACTTCAAAATTTAGCAAATGGAAGTCCAAATGTGTCAATTATTAAAGCTGGTACTATCTGTTTCGCAATTTTTAATATTTAAGTCTTTCTAATTTTTTGTAACACACATGCAATATTATTAAGGACTAATTTCTATTTTTTTTCTTTTGTCGTAGACATGACGGATTTCGATCGTTACAATGAAGTTGTTTCTAGTATCAAAGAACAAACAGACTCTGGTGGTATTAATCTCCTCATTAATAATGCTGGAATGATGCTAAAAGACACATTAACATCTGTAAAGCATAAAAGTTTGATTGATACTTTTGAGTTGAATGCTGTTGCACCTCTGTTATTTACAAAAGTAAATCCAATTTGATACTTATTATTGTTTATGGATCAAATTTTTCAATCATTGCCTTGTAAATATAAATTTAAAAAAGAATTGTTATGTTGATGTAATTCTGAGGATACATTTTGTTAGTTTAGGTTCTATATCTGTTTTTAGTATGAGTGATATTCCCATTATGTTGTAATTTATACAATGTCAATGAAAATAATTATATTCCTGGGGAAATTAAGTTCTTGTTTTCTTTATTTAAAGGCTTTGAATGAATAACTGTATTGCTTTTGAAGAAAATATGTCAATTTATTACAAGCATCTTTATGTTCAAACTAAGTTTAAAAAAAATGTTTTCCAGGAGTCAATTGATTTAAATAATCATTTATCATTTTTTTTAAAAATTTTTTGTTGGAAAATGACAGCATTAAGAATTACATACTGTTTATATTTCACTAAATAAAATATAATTAAAGACATTAAAATATGTTCTTTACAGTGATATTTTTCATGCATAGGTCGTCCTTCATATATATCAATATTTTAAAAACTATAGAATTTATTTGAAGCTCTATTACATTAAACATTAAAAATAATTAATGGTCAGTAATAAATGAATATGGAAAAATTTTTTTAGTTTTTTAAGTAGAGCTCATTTTTTAATGGAACTGTATTCTAAGAAAGAGTAAGAAAATTGTAATTAGTATACTTTTTATAGGTGTTTAACATATTTTCTTACAGTGCTTGTTCTTGAAAGGTTGAGTGAGAGAATATTAACGTCGCACTGAATATTGACGGTCCGCATAATTTGAACCATGGTCAAGTGACGCGGACGACACTTGAGCTGGCACCTCCCTCTCCTAACTACCACACCACGGGAGGACGTTTGAGCTTTTGACAGATTTAACGTGCATCGCTCCCCTACACGCAGGTCTTTAGTGGTACTAGGATCGAACTCATGACACGCTAGCCATGATCCGATGCCTAGACCACTCGGCCACCGCGGCCGTCTTGAAAGGTTGAGGCTTGCCCTTTGGATATCAACTAATACTCCAGGTGCCTTTTTATATTTCCATTAGCTACAAGATGATTAAAAATTCCTTATAGCTTTTTTCTGAACAAAAATTGTTACATTCTAAGTAACTACTATTTTTGCATAAAATAAACTAATTTCTCTCCCATCTCTCTTCTTTAATTTTTTTATCTTCATGAAATCAAATCCATCTTTTCACATATGTATCTTTTATTTTTCTAAGTGTATAATAAATCTTATTTTTATAAATTTCTGCTTTTAATGTGTATGATATTTATACTGAGATTACAAATTGAAGCTTCTGTTGTATATGTATTTAATGAATACTATTTTCATCACAGAAAAATACATTTTAACTGTACATAGTTAATGATTCATACTTTATGTGTCTTTAAGAACAGAGCACTAATGAGTCAATTTGATTTTCTGTACAAATGTGCTAGCATATCTAAGTTTCAAAATTTTTTTATAGGAATCAATTTCTGTGCATGAATATTTGACAGTGTTTAATGAAATTGTCTTCCTTTTGTTTCATTAATTTTTTTTTCTTTGTAAGTGTAGATATTCTTTTCATCTTTGTATATAAAGTTAATTGTATACTTCATAAGATTTCAAATTGGAGAAATGAAAAAATAATACTGATCTAATTTGTTTAAAATTATAAATTTATTTAATTAAACTCTCTTATCATTTTAAAGTTAAAATTTAAATATTTTATTGTGACAAATTTATATCCTGTTCTTCCTTTTTAACTGAGAATACTATGTCTTAATAAAGGATTATAAGAGGATTAATTTTTTAAGATATAATATTATACTAAATCCACTTTAAAATTCATTATGACATATGTTCTCAATTCTTGGTTTATTATATGTATGGATTTGATTTACACGCACATTTGTATTATTTTGATGATGCTTCTGGGTTAATTCTAAAGAGAGAAAATTGGAATTTATAGATTTTTATTATAATAAAATTGTCAAATTTAACTAGGTACACATTGGGAGTCTTTTAAATTTGAAAGAAGTCATTGTTAAAAAATCAATTTACTTTTTATTTTAAGTTATTTTTTATTCATTTTTGGGTTTAGGCTCTTTTACCCTGTTAAAGAAAGCCGATGAAAATGCATTGCCCTTAAAGGTCGGAAAATCTGTTGTGGTGAATCTCTTGCTCATTTAGGGTCCATTGAAGAAAATACAACTGGTGGTTATATGTCTTATAGATTAAGCAAAGTAAGAATTTATATATTTTTATTCTATAAATAGATTTCAAAAATGCTTTATTACAAAATTTCTTATTTTATCCATTCACACATGAATTATTTTTACATCTCCTTTCTTTTATTTGAAATTTTATAAAGTAATATTCTCCAGTCCTGTGAATTAAATTTTAGAAAATAACAGTAAAAATATAAAATATTATTCAAACTTAAATAAAACTGTTTTTGTTATTTTATTGACAAAGTGTGTTCTTTTCAAAAGTTTATATAAAAGATTATTAGTTTGATTTTATTAAAATTCAATTTCAGTTTTTAATTGAACTAATATTTATGACAACCTAAAATAAAACTTGCTAGATCAGAATACAACTGTGTGAAAGGAGGAATATTTTTCTAAAAAATTTATGGTTGAAATTTTTTTTATCTCTGACAGTACTTTATATGTATTACTAAATGAAAATAACCTGATTACAAATTTCCAAGACACAAACTGAAGATTTTAAAGCTAAAGAAAAAGAAACCATTGTTTAAAAATACAGATGTTGTAAAATAATAAACGATTACATTTTCTTCAAATGAAGAAGTCTCTTTCATTAATTAAATTTGAATTTCCTCTTCACTTCTGAAAATTCAGTTTCATAGATCTTCTTACATTTTTTGTATAAAAATACATTCCCTTTTCCCCTATAAAAAGAATTCCAGTGCCACTAAAGACCTGTTGTGTAGAGGAGCTGATGCATGTTAAATATGTTGAGGGTCAAAGTCCTCCCATTGGTATGGTGTGGAAGTTTGGAGAAGAGGTGC
>BMAO01015058.1:0-79459 GCA_019973975.1 Trichonephila clavata | reverse complement strand
AAAAAATAAATAAATAAACCCTCGATCCTTTAATTTTCATTTCTCTAAAAAAATTTCGACATTTGTTAGTGTGATTTCTTTTTATTGCTTTTAAAGTTGAGAAAGAGTTTTACGAATTTACCATTTTATCTTACTTTTATGATTCTTCTGTAATAGTATTGAGGATGCATTAAAAGTAAATCAGTCTGGTCAAACATTCTCCCTTTTCGATCGCCTATATCTGGAATTTTCAAGAAACTTTCTTGTGAAAAAGGAGGATAGATTTAAATTTCTCAGAAAACTCTTTTTTAAAAAATGAATAGGTATTGCAGACTGGGAAGCCAATTGATGACTGCAACACACCGCACGTTTCTGACCGACAAATTTCACTACAAATAGATCAAGTGCAAGATATCGAATTATTAATAGTAAAAATTAACATCAGTAATTTTTCATATTATGTAATAAACACCTATGCTCCACAGGTTTGAATATTTCATTAATTATCCTTTAATCTTTTCTGGAATCTCTGATGAACCCTGTCTTCACATTTTTGGAGTTTTAATCTGGGGATAATACTCCAAAAAAATTTGTTTTCTAATTAGAGTAATGGTTTTCTGGAATGGGTAACTGACTTGAATTTTTCTTGTTCCAAGTACTTGCAACAACTATTTTTTTAAAAAAAAAATGGAGGTATGGTTTTTTTTTTTGTTGTTGTTGTTTTTAGATTTGTTTAGACTTTTTAAGAAAAATATGCTAAAATTAAGAAGAGAAAAAGAAATAATTATTACTGAAATGGAGGAAAATAGGTAAAAATTTACAAAAAATAACATAAACGCGGCCCATTCTGTACCAAAAGTCTATGAACAATTTTTCAATTCTGATGTGTTGCTATGTTATTCATTTTTGAAACGACTTTCAGGATTAAAAATATTTTAATTTTTACAAAAACTAGAGCACACTTTATCTTAGTTATTATATGAAAATGCTGAAAAAACAGTGATTATATTCACATAAGGGCTACAAACTTTGTAATAAAACAGTGATAGATAAATCTGAAGGTTAAAAACACTTTTACTATTATACAGAACATACACAAAAAATTTCAGAAAAAAAGTTTCAAAACTTTTTTAGCAATCGCTCTGGCCCCGTTTAAGTATTTAAAAAAAAAAACACATTTCGAGTAAAACGCATTTTAATGTATGGCATCCTGGCTTCAAGTAATGGTATCTGCTTTTACTAAAACACTTGTAGTTTTTGTTCTAGTGAATGGAAAATAAAATGCTTGATATTTTTACAAAGCGATAAGAATGGTCAATAAATAAAACCATAAAAAAATTTGTCAGGCTTTGAAAAAATTCACGATTTTAGGGTAGTCGGATATCTTAATAATACTGATAACAAAATGGGGGGAAAAAACGATATCTTATTATAATAGTTTCACAATAATTATTTATAATTGGGGCAATATTTTTGGTTCACACTATGTTGAGCTTAACTTACATAATTAAAAAAAAACATAAATTTTAAATTCTTAAATTTTCTGAGTAATTCGATGAAAGATAAGCTAACGCTATCAAATGTGAAAACTGTTTTTTCACAGTAAAATAACTAAACTTAGAATTCAGAAGAACAAAGCATAAAGAGAAGAAAGTGCCATCTGTCCAGCTGCTGCGAAATAACAAACATGATTAAGAAACGCACTATTTGTCCTCAAGTTACACGTACAAAAAAGTCTATTTGGTTGTCCACGTTTACTAACCTGCACACAAACAAAAATCTGAAAGTGAAGCAAAGTGACCCCGATTTTCAATGGCCTGAGATATTTCCAGGCTAATCAGTTCGAAATTCAGTTAATTAAAGTTTGCGCACGAAGTGCTATAACTTTAAACAGGAAGTCTTACTTCGTTCTATACTCTAGACATGACACCTAAAAGCGTTAAGTGCATTAGAATGAAAGGAAAATGGTGAAAGTGCTTTAAAAGATAGAATCCGAACACTGAGTTCATTAATTTTTTTATTGTATGTATAAAAGAGATACATTCTACACAGTATATATAATATTAGTATTCGACGCTAAGAGCATTTTTATTCGGGGAAGAAATAAAAAAAAAATATTTGATTGAATCTACACATTTATTTAATACTTACATTTAAATATAATCGTTATTCTCTCAATTGTTTGTTTTTTATTTAACTGTGGAGCTTATGAGAAACAATGCTGCAATCAAACAATATTTGCCTTTCTTCCTATTACGACAAATGGTACATCAACAATAAAAAATTTATGCTATTAATAAAGTTTAAAACTATCTTTATACTATTAGTATAACAATTTGACAGTTCTTAAGGTATGGTAAAACTCAGGACTTTTGAAATTAAAACTAGTGGCTTTGGAAAGGACAAAAATAATACTTGCCAATAAAACTCAATGATATCTAATTTTTCAAAAGCTACTTACAAAAATACCGGAATTTAATTTTCAAAAAAATAATGATTTAAATTTGAATTATATATGCATATATAACAATGAGAAAATGCTAACTTTCTAATATACACAGTAGAAATCACAAATATAGAGAATTAATTTCAGAATTCTTACTAACTGTTTAATTTCGATCGCCTTTATCTCAATTTTTACTGTGCGCTTAAGTTATACTTTTTTATCAAGTTAACATTCAAAAGTCGGTAATAATATACTGTACTGAAAATCACCCCCCCCCTCTTATTTCGGCTGGGTACACAACTGCTGTATCTTATGATTCAGAGACAGTTCGTCCTCCCTTTTCCCCCCAGCAAAATAGTGTCCACTGTAGCCTTGTAGTCAAGGTAACGGACTCGTGGCCGGCGTATCATGAGATCGAGCATAGTGCAGCTGATATCCATGTGTAGAGATAGCCCCTGCACGTTAAATCTGCTGAGGCTCAAATGTCCTCCCGTTGGTGTGGTGGAAAGAGCTAGGAGAGGAGGGTGGCCAGATCAGGTGTAGTCCTAGTCACTTGACCATGGCTCAAAATTACGAGGTCCGTCGCCAATAGCCCTCGTGTAACTTTATAGTGTGACGTTAATATAACTCTCTCTGTCTTCCCCAGTAAAATTTCACGACTGTCTTAATACAATCAGTATGCTGTTGTCTTACACACACACACACACACACACACACACACACACACACACACACACACACACACACACACACACACACACACAACACACACACACACACACACACACCACACACACACACACACACACACACACACACACACACACACACCACACACACAATAGGATGGTGTAAGAATAATATATATAATGGTTAATTTTCTCAATAATCGGAAGCCCTGGTCAAAGTCATTTGTTAGTTGAGATGAGAAAAAGATTGCGAATTACGTAAATTGTTACGCGAGTTAATTCATAAATACTTCTGCACAGAAGTTTTATAGAAATATATAAATGTAAACTTTTGATCTTATTAGTAAATGCTCTGTTAAACTATAACATTTGTAAAGCGACATATATTTTTAGAGTAATATTTCGTACTGATCGTCATGAAATCACCTGCAGTCAGTGGCGTAACGCACAACTCCATAACCAACATATCGCGGGGGAGGGGACAGAACTCTAGAGGGCCAAAGCTTGATGTTATAGTTTTCCAATCCTTTGTAGGATCCGGCTTGGATCCTAAAACCTTACTTTGCAGGAAGGGGTAGGGCTAATATTCTCCGTTACGCTACTACCTATAGAGCTCTATCATTATGTGAATTAATATATCAAAACTTATTCCTCCATAAACATTAAAAAGAAACTTAGTTAATTCTTCCTGTCATTGCTTCCTGTAATATTAGCATTTTAAGGAACATTATTATAAATATATCAGGATCAAAATTTACAGTTTTTATTACTCTTTTAGCAGTGGCGTAACGTACACCCCCGCATTGCGGGGTGCAGGATTCTAGGAGGCCCTAACCTGACTGATGCCAAGTACGTATTTAACCAATTTTAAGATATTAAAAGCAAAACCTGAATTTTCAGGGGGGCCCTAATATTCTCCGTTACGCCACTGTCTTTTAGCTAACTAACTTAAAAATACAATTGGAACAATGTTGAATATCACATTAACTGGAAAAGTAAATGTGTAGTTTTCAAATATATTAACAATAGCATCTGAGAGACGTGATACATAATTCTAATATCAACAATAATAAGAATAGAAATTCAAGCACACATAAATAATTTTTAATATTATATACCATTGCTGCATTGACCTTGGAATGATATTTCTAATTTGAATTAGTAAAAACTTTATTTCCGGCTTCTATGAACCAAAAAGAAGAAGAAAATAAGGTCAATTTTTAAGTACTAGTTCATTAAATGGGCACTGTGACTTTTTCATTGGAACTAATTACATCAAAACTCTTCATGGGCATCTACAGGAAGCCCTACAAAGGCACGTGTTAAATGAAGGACACAATATTGTAACTCAGTGCTCTTTATACATTAGTGACTAACAGTACTTTTTATAGTTGGTGTTTAAATGAAACTTTTTAAAACAAACATATATAGAATAATTTGTAAAAGGATACCATTTTAGAATAAATGTGAGAACTTTAACTACTTCTTTAATTTCTTTAAATGAAAACGTTGCGACGAGGTTGTATTTTATTATACTTCAAACATAAAACTGAAATAGAATACAAATAAATTTTTTTAAAAAATTTATTATGTTTTTTGTTTCAAAGAAAATTATTTTTATTTTATCCGAGTGACATTTTTTCAAGTAGTTGAAAAATAGTGAATTTACAATAATATAATGATACAGTAATGCTTGAATCAGAAAGAAGCATTTATGATATTAATATCATTGATCTCCCTGGTTTTTTTCTGAAATATTTTGGTATTTATTTTGAAACATCCCCCCGTAATTAATGAGACTGTTTCAAGAGCATCAGTTTCTCTGACCAATATAAAGGTTGATTGTAGCGATTTGTTAAAATCTTTTTTGTGAGGAATTTTAAAATTCCATTTTTCCATCAGATCTTTTCAATCCATTTAAACTAAAAAGAACAAAAATTAAAAGATTTTGTTAATCTTTTTTTCTTTGTACCTATTGCTTTTTTCGAAAGTGCTGATTATACATAACGGTTTATAGTTATGATGAAAAGACATTATAATTTTAAATAGGATACATTTTAAGCTATTCTGCGCGCGCGTGTGGAAATGATAGTTTTGACTTTGAAATGAGGGGAATGCTAGTATTTATAATATCTATCATTTAAATTTTTTAATATATTAATTTTGAATTAAAATTAAACATATAATTGATTGTAACGAAAGTAAATTATAAAAACATTAAATATTTATTGAAAAAAAAAAGAAAAAATTCTAAAAGAGCAAAGCCATGAAAAAGATAAATATATATCTGAAATCGATTAATTTTTTTCATGTTTTGTTGACGAGTAGAGTGCTAATGAACGCATAAAGAAAAACGAGACTGTCAAAAAAAAAAATGTTGAAAAATAAAGCAACAACAAAAAAAAAACAAAAAAAACCAGGAACATTAAATAAATAAAATACTTCTTGCAAGGTATTATAACAAGTAAACTCATGTTTTTTTAGTGAAGGCAGATGTTTTTAGTTGTCTTACTCAAAGGAAGATAGAGTGAACAACCATATGCGGTCTTCGAATACGTAAATCGAATCTTTAATGATTCGTCACGCGGAAGCAAACAAACACGCCCTGAAATTGGGCAGCAGCTGCTAGTGGTCTTGTGTGTAGACTAATAAACTAAAGTTTATTTTCGTATGAGTTATTAAAAGAAAGAAAATCAAAAGCCTTATACATAAATAATCAGAAGATGAAGTTATCGTAGTGTTGAGTAAAATGAGCGAAGAACGAAAAAATTATCTGTATAGTCGTGTGCAGATGATTTCTTTTGAAGTAAATGCAACCTTACGTATCAATTATAACCGAAACAGGATTATTCCACCGAAAAGTTATGCTATGAAAAAAATGTACTATTATATGGTATAAAAAAGATTTATAAAATTAAAGAACAGCGATTAAAAGTTGAATTTAAATAATAAGCAACATTGATTTTAGATAACATAATAGGGAGTAAACAACATATTTAATAAATTAAAAAATTTATACTCTTAAATCGTCATAAATAGGAATATTCGCAATAATTCCTTTTTGAAGTTTTTATGCAAGGAAATGTTTTGAATATTGCATTGAATTTTTTTAAAACATTTTGAATTTTGCATTAGGGATTTTTTTAAATTTCACATATCTTTTTTTTTTGTCTCCGTTAAATCTTTGAAGTGACGTCTTTTAAAAATATTTGATGATAATTAGGAGATTTGTAATACAAATGACCTTTCATATCCAAAGCTGTGAAGAGTTTTTAAAAAAATATTTGAACATTGTTTAAACTTTAATGCATGAAATTTTGCAAATGTCTTGCTATGTTTAGCTAGTGTTTGAAAAAAAAAGATAATTTACAAGGACTTCTCAGCATATTTTTTTTTAAGTCTTACATGCGAAGGGAAGTAACTGCACGATTTCAAGCAAGTGCTTAATATTTTTGTAGATAAATATCTGGTTAGTGCGTACAATTTTTACTGAACTCCTATTCGAAATTCAACTGATCTTATCTAAATTTAAGGTCAGTTACAGCTCTCAGTTCCAACTTTCTTCATATGCAACAGGAACAGTACGTATTTTTTAACCTTCAAATGACAAGAAAACAGAAAATGAAATCTATTATTTATTAATGAATTCTCAACATTAGGGAACTGTAGTGTACTTTCGTAATATCGGATCATCATAAATCACCATTAATCATAATATCGGATCATCATAAATCACCATTAATCATCATATCGGATTCTTACTAACGGTGTAGATTCTTGATCCCTTGCATCTCATTGGTCGGAAGAAATGTCTTCTGGCATTTCTTCTGTCCTCCCAGAATTCCCTCTGACGAAGGGAATATATATATCCGAACATTTTATTTTGATGTTATGTTGGAAATAAAGTTTATTTTTTATAATCCTGCCATTTTTACTTTACCACTCCAACACACATCCTCCTAAAATGGTGACCCGCGTTCTTTGAATGTAAAATTTTAAAAAAATCAACTTTAAATAATTTTTTTTAACGCTGCCTGTGCTTTCCATAAATATGGAGGATATTTCGGCTGTTAAAATTCCAGCTTTTGTTTCATCAGACCCCGCATTATGGTTCGGAATGCTCGAATCAACCTTCGAACTGGCAATTCCAAAGCCGATAACCGACGAACGCACTAAATATAATTATTGCGTAGCGCATTTGTCTCCCGATGCGGCAATGGCCGTTCGAGACGTAATTCTTTCACCTGGAAGCACAAATCAATATTCTAAATTGAAAGAGGAAGTCATTGCCCGATGCGGTGAAAGTAAAAGCCAGGAAATTCGCCGACTTTTAGCCGGAGAACAGCTAGGAGACAGAAAGCCATCGGAATTATTTCGTGTGATGCAGCGACGCTCAGAATCGCACAATGTGGCAGATTCACTTCTCTTGGAATTATTTCTGCAGCAGTTACCGCCCAATGTTCAATCTATCCTTGCAAGTATTCAACCTCTCACAGCTCAAAAAGCTTCAGAAGTAGCTGATCGCATTTTAGAGGTAACACCTGCACAGGTAAGTGCTGCATCAAAATATTCTAGTGCCAATTCTGATAATTGTAGTGAATCGGAACTCCTCAAAGAGTTAAAATTTTTACGGCAGGAAGTGAAAGAACTTCGACGATCGAGAAGTTTTTCTAGAAATCGTTTCAATTCTCGCAATCGCGGGAAAAGCCCTAAGCCAACAGCATCAAATTTATGTTGGTATCATTATAAATTTGCCGAAAAGGCAAGAAAATGTATTCAGCCCTGTTCTTTCCAGGGAAACTTGAACGGGCAGGAGTAGCGGCGACTTATGCCTTGCCTTCGACTTCCTGTCGCCTTTTCGTTCGCGATCGTAAATCTAACATTTGTTTTCTTGTTGATACCGGAAGCGATTGCTCAATCCTTCCCGCTAATAAAACTCAAAAACAATCTACTCCAGTGCAAACTTTTATTGCTGCGAACGGTACACCCATTCAAGTGTATGGCCGTAAATTAATGTCATTAGATTTAGGATTAAGAAGAAATTTTGTTTTTGCATTTTTTATTTGTAATGTGTCTAATGCTATTATTGGTGCAGATTTCTTACATTATTTCAATATAAAACCTGACTTAAGAAATCGTAGTTTATTTGATACTTCTACAAATTAAATTGTAATTGTATTGTTAGAAACTCTAATATTTTCTCTATTAAAACTCATGTTATTGATAATGATTTTTCTAAATTGTTGAATGATTTTCCAAATATTGTAAAACCACCTTGTGCAGACCAAACAGTTAAACATAATGTAGTTCACTATATTGATACTTTTGGACCACCTGTTTGCGCTAAACCACGTCGCATGGCTCCAGACAGGTTAAAAATTGCGAAAATGGAATTTCAGCACATGCTGGATTTAGGCCATATGCGCCCATCCAGCAGTAATTATTCTTCCCCATTGCATATGGTTCCTAAAAAGGAAAGCAATGATTGGCGCCCTGTTGGCGATTTTAGAGCACTAAATGCTCAAACTAAAAAGGATAAATATCCGATTCCTAGCATTCTCGATTTCACAAGTGAACTACATGGGGCAAAAATATTTTCTCACATTGATCTCGTTAAAGCTTTTCACCAAATACCGATTGCTTCCGAGGATATACATAAAACTGCTATTTGTACTCCATTTGGTCTCTTCGAAAGCACTCGGATGCAGTTTGGTTTGTGCAATGCGGCTAGTACTTTTCAAAGATTTATTGATGAAGTTACTCGTGGTTTAAAAGGTGTTTATGCATTTATTGATGATATTTTAATTGCATCTGAAAATATTCAAGAACATACTACTCATCTTCGTGCACTTTTTGAAAGACTTGATTATTATGGCTTAACAATTAAACCTTCAAAGTGTAATTTCGGAGTGGATAGTTTAAAATTTCTTGGATTTCAAGTTTCCAGCGAAGGTATTTCACCCCTTCCTGATCGAGTCGATGCTATTCAAAAGTTTCCCAGACCTAATACTATAACACAATTGCGCAGATTTTTAGGAATGTATAATTTTTATCGTAGATTCATTCCTAAAGCAGCCCACATTTTAGCACCCCTAATAAAATTTTTAGAAGGTCACACAAACAAAAAGAAACGTTCTCGTGCATCTAAAAATCCTCAAACCCCTCTTGAATGGACTGAAGAAGCGGAAAATTCATTTATCGCTGCTAAGACAGCATTAGCTGATGCAACTCTTCTTAAGCATCCGATTCCTAGTGCTCCTTTAAGTGTTTGGACCGATGCGTCAAATTTCGCCATTGGCAGTTCCTTGATGCAGCTCTCTAACGGTAACTGGGAACCAATAGCATTTTTATCTTTAAAACTTTCTAAAACTCAACAAAATTGGTCTACTTATGATCGAGAACTTTTAGCTATATATACTTCAATTAAAAAGTTTAGACACATGCTTGAAGGCCGTGAATTTAGCATATATACTGATCAAAAACCTCTAACTTATGCTTTCAAGCAGAAACCAGAAAAATGTACCCCACGTCAACTCAGACATCTAGATTATATTTCACAATTTTCTACCGATATTCGCTATGTAATCGGAACAGAAAACAAAGTTGCAGATGCATTATCTAGAATAGAAATTGATGCAATTATAAAACCACCCAGTTTAGATTACAAAAAGTTTGCTCAAACCCAACTTCAGGATAATGAAATTCAATCCTTCCTTCAACCAGATTCTTCTATTAAACTAGAAAAACAATATTTTCCTCTTGAAGATGTTTCTTTGTATTGCGATAAATCACTAGAAACCCCTCGACCTTTCGTCCCTAAAATTCTCAGACAAGTGGTATTTCAAAATTTGCATTTCCTATCTCATCCTGGAATTTCAGCTACTACTAATTTAATTTCTAAGCGTTTCTTTTGGCCAGGAATGAGGAAAGACATTAAAAACAGAGTTCGAGCTTGTGAAAAATGTCAGCGAGCGAAAGTATTCAGACATACCAAAGCTCCACTTAGCACATTTGCTCTACCCGATGCTCGATTTGCACATATTCATATTGATTATATTGGACCATATCCACCATCCAAAGGATATAAATATTGTCTTACTATCATAGATAGGTATACCAGGTGGCCTGAAGTTATTCCTACCGAAAACATGTTGGCAGAAACCACTGCTCGTGCACTTTTAAATGGTTGGATTTCCCGTTTCGGCACACCTGTTACAATTACAACTGATCAAGGAACAAATTTTGAATCTTCTCTAATGAGAGAGCTTACAAACATGTTGGGCAGCCATAGAATCCATTCAGCTTCTTACCATCCCCAAAGTAATGGAATGATAGAACGATTCCACAGGCATCTCAAAAGTGCTATTATTGCCCATGAGGACACTGGTTGGTCCGATATTTTGCCTATCGTATTGTTAGGATTACGTTCAGCAATGAAAAACGATTTAAAAGCAACAAGCTCTCAACTAGTTTATGGTACTACTTTACGTTTACCATCTGATCTCATATCTACAGAATCTCTTCAGACGTCTGTGAACCCCACTTATGTTTTAAAATTAATAACTACGATGAGAAAACTTAGCCCAATATCCCCTGTTTCTCACAGTTGTACGAAAAGTTATGTACATCAATCATTAAATTCATGCACACACGTTTTTCTTAGAAATGACAAAATTCGACCCCCTTTAACCCCTCCTTATACTGGACCTCATTTGGTTAAAAGTAGATCCGATAAAAATTTTGTCATTGATATAAATAATAAAAATGTAACTGTCACTATAGACAGATGCAAGCCAGCTTTTGAATTTTCAGAAGACTTTAATTCACAAAAGGAATGTTCAGATTTCGCACCACCTCTCACTAAGCAACAAATTGAAGATAAAACTGTTGTTGATAAAAATACTAGAACCACACGTTCTGGTAGACATGTACATTTTCCTAAAAGATTGACTTACTAATTCAAATTTTTTCTTAGTATAATTTATATCTCTAATCGTATTGTGTATAAATAATTATTTTGTGTGTGTTGTGTGCGCAATTTATGTATTTTGCAGTGCTTTATTTTTGTATATATTTTCATGCCGTTCCCTTCGTCACTGGGGGGATACTCTGTAGTGTACTTTCGTAATATCGGATCATCATAAATCACCATTAATCATAATATCGGATCATCATAAATCACCATTAATCATCATATCGGATTCTTACTAACGGTGTAGATTCTTGATCCCTTGCATCTCATTGGTCGGAAGAAATGTCTTCTGGCATTTCTTCTGTCCTCCCAGAATTCCCTCTGACGAAGGGAATATATATATCCGAACATTTTATTTTGATTGTTATGTTGGAAATAAAGTTTATTTTTTATAATCCTGCCATTTTTACTTTACCACTCCAACACACATCCTCCTAAAAATTCAATCTCAGAAATTACCTTCTATACGCGCGCTAAAGTTTGTGAAGTAAATACTCCAGTGTTCAACTTACTTGACAGCTTCACGGCTCCTTCTCTCCTTACATCTACAAAACCTAGACTTTATATAGAACTAATTAACATATATCTATCTCGTGTTTTTCTTGAAATGCTGTGAATTAATATAAATGCTAGCCCCAAAGTTTCCCCAAGAGGATTAATGAAAATATCTCGCGAATAGCCCCGTCACAAATTCCGTTAACCACAAAACTCGCACTACAACTTTTACTGAGACGTCCACATCTTTACTAATAGAGTCAGTATAATAAGTTTATCGTCTTCGATTGCCGAGTAAAGCGCACACGTGTGGCAGATGGGACTAGACTCAAAAAATCTCGAAGGGGTTTCCAAACCACGGATGAACAGTTTATTACATTCTGATGAGTAGTTCCGTAATAATAAGCAATAACCTTTGGATACTTTAAGCTTCTACACCCTGTATTAACGTAGGAGTATTTTAATATCTAAAAAAATATTCCAAATTTGGGTCTTATTCATTAACTGTAAGCGAAGATAGCCGTAAGAAAAGTTTAAAAAAATAAGAAAAATAACCGTAAGTAAAACACGCCATTATTAAACGTAATTCTAAATAAATTATAGTTTAAAAAAACTAAAAAACACGCTTTTATACTGAATAGAACTAAAAAGTAAAAAATAAATTCTTAATATAAGAATAAAATGATTTACGATAAAATTAATGTTATTGGGGGTAAAAGCATGGTATGTTCTATAAATATATCAATTGTTATAGTTTCTAACTTCTATTTCGAAATCCTGAGTAAATGTAAAAATGCAATACAAAGCTTGGGGTCGCTTTTACCCCAATGACAATGACATTAATTTTCTCGTTCATCATTTTATTCTTATATTAAGAATTATTTTTTTACTTTTTAGTTCGAATCAGTATAAAAGCGTGTTCTTTAGTTTTTTTTAAAGCCATAATTTATTTTTTATTTTTTTAGTTCGATCTACAACAAAAACATGTTTTTTAAACTATCATTTATTCATTGTTGCAATTATCCTTGAGTTTGATATTCGTATCATAACTTCTAAACGTATTGCTTTATAAAAATAAAAAATATCTAGCAGTTAGAACATAATTTTTTTTCACATGCACAAGACTTTTTTTTTTTAATTTTCTTTTTCAGAAAAATCTTTATACTATGATATAAGAAATTGCTAACACACTCCCACCCTCCCCTTTCTCACACGAGGAACACTTTTTTTTTTGTTTTATTTGTATTAACCACAAGTGTATCTTACACTTGCATATAATTAGCTTAAATTTAACACGCTTGCTTTTAAGTTTACAACTTATTCTCTCTCTCTCTTTTAGTCGCTAAATCTGAAATTAGTCGTCAAATCTGGAAGTGGTATATGGAATTGTCATCAAATCTGATTATCCTTATTCCTGATGATCAAAATAAGGACAATGGAACAAAATTTTGAAATTATTGTATTGTTATTGGTCTTTGACAAGTGTGCAAAATTTCGAATTAATCCGACTTTTCAAAGTGGGTAAAAATCGAGTTCAAAGATTTCGTTACATACAAGTGAAACTTATAAAAACGTGCTAAAAATATGTATAAACCATGTAAGATGCATTGAAATTATACTAATACTTACAATATTTACCCACTTAACTTCTGTATGAATTCATAGTATAGGAACTCATTGAGAATCAATAACGTTCGGAAAATATTTTTGATATCGAATGATGACTATGTAGAGGGTCTTACCTGTCCGCCTGTTTCGGAAAGAAAAGAGAAATAGAATGTATAAAAGAAAAATAATTTGAGAAAAAATATATTTCTAAAAAGAGCTTTAATTACTTTAGTAAAATCTATTTATGTGCAATATTTGCTTAATGTATGCTCAAAAAGGTTACCGTTAACGATGTATCCATCGTATCCAACACTGTAAAATGGTATTTCATTTTTCTAGGGAAAAAAGAAAAAAAAAAGAGTTTTAAAATCTTTACTTAAAAATAAGTACAAAATAAAGTCCAAAATGATCTTTACATGTCTAAAATCATGTATTTCTCAAAAACATGGAATAATCATTTTATGAATCTGTTTGTAATGATACTTATATAACATGATAAAACATAAATAGAAGCGAAAATATAGAAGAGAGGACTACGGAAAAAAGAAGAGAGAGACAGGTATTGTGAAAAATTATTTTGCTGTATAGTATCATAAAAGTCGTGCAGTAAGTTCAAAAAGAATGAAAACCAGAAAATCAACAATTTTGCTTAAGGTCTCAAAAGCGGTCTTTTGAACGTTTTGGTGGGCTTTTGTTACAAATGTGCACACTCGTGCCCAAATTTATCTTAACATGCATAAAATCACAGATTTCTCAAAAACAGTGGACGACAACTATATGAATTTGTTTGAAATTATACACAACATCACAGCACATAAATACAAAAAAAAATTAATAAAGCACCATATATGCTATAAACACTTTTATAACTTGAAACCGTTACTGTACAAGACTTACATACAGTCTGCTTTGCAGCTCATTTCGCACTGTGGAATTTCTTTCAAACGAAGCATTTTGCAAGGTGAGTCCTCTGAAATAAATGCAGCTGTTGTAAATATTGCGCAGTGGAAGATGCAAGCTTAATTTACATCGTTACATCACTTGAAAAGGAAAATAATATTACAGCATTTATTAAACAAAAAAGTATTCTATTTCACAGGAAAAAATTTTTATCAGGTGTACATAGAAAGTGAATCTAATCGCAAATTAACACAATTTCAGATCTTTGAGTGCATTAAATTTTTATGTATGTCTCTCCTTGTGTATTAAGGCGATATGGTACCCTAGAAATCATCAACCTGTCGAAATTTTTTATTGGCTTATTTGATACCTTGAATCTTTATAAACACGCCTGCAAAATTTCAAAGCTTTACCTGCATTTTTTATCAAATTATGGAACAATATTTAATGCTGGACAGCAACTACCACGCCCACATTTTAGATTATCTGCTACAAAAGAGCCTGATAAAAAAAGAATTAAATATTTTTCTACCACGCGTCAATCAGACTGACATTATACATGCAGAAACAAATCATTTCAAGAAAGAATTGTGCAATTCATGCAAAAATTCTGGTTTGTGAATTGTTTATTGGGGGGAATAGCAAATGGATTTGGTCAAGTTTTAAAAGATGTGCGGGCTTTTTATGATATTATTATGAATGAAATTACAACTTCAAAATGAATTCTCCCAAAGCAAAAATGCTAAATCTCATTTTGATAACTCAGAAAAAAAATCTTATTCGCAAGAATAGAAAAACTCTCCCATTTTTATATTGTTTTTGATGATATATATATATCCCATGCGTATGAAATTCAACACATTCATTATTAAAATAGTTTAAGGTATTTATTTAAACCAATGCACATATATATGCAGCTCTTAGATTTTGATATATTTTACTTACAAATTGTTATTTTATTTTGCTTTCATTCTTGTACAATATTTAACATATGAAGGCTTTTAAAATCATGGAAATAAAAAATAAAAGCATAAACATTTTTTGTACATGTTGAACATTAGCTCTGAGCATGGAATTAGCTCTGAAGTATGTGTATTTATTTTTTTATAATTATTAAGATAAAGTTTTATGAAATTTTTCTATATATTCATTATGGCAGTATACTGTTTAATTGTTCTACATTTGTGCAATTTTAAATAAGCTAATTAAAATTTCATAAAATTTTCAGAATATTCGATGAATATTATATCATGCTATTCATGGAATGAAAACTTCAAACTCATTTTTCTCCATGTTGAGTTTTTGTACATATACTATTATTCAAAACCCTAAGGCTTTTTTGACAATTGAAGCATGGGTTTGAAATTTTTTATACATGTTCTGAAATGTATGTTTTGTAAAACTGTGCATGGAATTAGCTCTAACATGTTTAGTACTTTTTCTAAAATATTCCAAATTCCAAATTAATGTTTTTTTGAGAATTTTTGGAAGTTTAACTATAAAAGAATTACTAAAAAATTAAAGAGCAGCAGCAGAAAAAACTCCTTGCAACGTTTTATGTAGTATATTATAAGGTACTGGAAAAAATATTTGAAAGAAAAGAGACATATTTAAAAAAGCCTTAGAAATTTAAAAAATGCTTTAAAAAGTTAAAAAAATTTAGATTTTACAAACATTTTGCAACAAATTTGAAGTATTTTTTATGGAATTATCATTAAATATATATTAACCTTTATAAAATGCAATTAAAACTAAATATTAAATATTAAAAATAAAAAAAATTGTGAAGATGGTACCATATCACCTTAAAAGACTTATTTTGATATCAGTGTAGCTCTTGTGACTTAAAGCAAGCATTATACTTCAAATTCTTACAAAACATTTCGATGATTATCTGCAAAAGTAGGGTATGCCGTGTGGTGTGGTCAGTCAATCCAGATCTCAATCGAATAGAGCACTGGTAGGATGGTCTTAGAAGAGAAGTTTTATGTCAACAACCCCCTCCAAGGACCTTTTAGGCAAGATCTATTCTTTTGGAAAAATGAGAATAACTGCAGCAATAATTGATCAATAGAATCGTTAACACTTTGAGATTTGAGAGCACATTCTGAGGCTCAAGCAAGGCGACCCCATCTCTTATTAGAAGGGAAACTCAGAGTTTTGATGTATCCCATTTTGATCAATGGGCCTCTTATTTGCTTGGCAGCTACATTCAAACTTCTGTGCAACTTTAGCATAAGGTAGCATAACTTACAGCATAAGGTATTAGTATACAAAATTTCCGTGCATTAAACCCGTCCTATATTAAAATCTCTCTTTTTGTGTGTGTTTGCAACGTTACTTTTGGATACTAATGCACCGTGAAGTAAATTTAGCATACAAATTAAATATCAGTTGCTATTAACTTTTAAACAGTAAATGCATAGAATTATCCATCTTTTCATCCGTAGAAATCAAAAGAATACTGTATTTTATAAAAGACCCGTGTTATTATGACTGGTGTGCATTTATTACATTTCAAGCAGAGGGATTTTTCTTAACAGTCGCATACCTCCAGAACATATTTCAGGTTTTTTTAACAATCCAAAACCTCCGTCACATTCTGAGCATAATTCTTCATACGACCTCCAACACTCCATCTTGCATGCCTGAAAACATTAGGAGAGAAAAAAATCTTTTTTGAAATAAATTGTTCATTCAAATTTTTGCCATTGAATATCTTAAGCCAAAAGAAAACGACATTCAAAGAAAGAATATTCTAATTAAAAAAGAAAAAAGTTCACCAAAAGCAAATATTGTATTCGACATGAAAATGATTGCATTTTGTAAGAGAGAAATGCGGAAAGTTTACAATTTGTTGAAGATGTTTACAATTTCATCAGCTTTTTATTTCTTTTGGATTGGAATTCATTGACACTGGAAGTATCAAACGCGAGGAAATTGCCAATAAGAGCAACTGTGTGTGTATGATTGATTTATCTTACCCAAAGAACCTATCCTACTATCCCTAAATGTGTTATACTCTAGTACCAACTAGTTTCTAGAATTTAAACAATGATATAAGTAAAAGTATTGACACCAAGTTTTCAGCTCAGCATTAAACCTAAACCTAGAACGTATACAGCACATCTCCTACAAATCTAAATTCTAATATCAATAATAATAAAAAAATTTCCTAACGCCAATTTTATAACGAACAATATCATTACCAAGTAATATAAAAAATTTCTTTTAAGTCAATTCCTATTTAGATCAAGAACGAAAAACTTTATTTTAGCTACTTTTTATTAAATAGTTACAATTAATATAAATATGCCTATGCATGGGACAGAATCACAATTTTCAGTGACAAAATAGAAAGCGATTTTCCTTGCAATTTTCTATTTTCCTTTCTATATATAATGTTAGACTATTTTTTTGTTTGTTACTATTTATTCATTAATTAAATTTAGTTATTCTAAGGAATAGTCTAGTAAAATGAAATCATATTCTCAGAAATTTGGCCATCACAGGTGGGATTCGAACCCACGACCTTTGGAATTAGAAGTTCAACGCGCTATAGGAATGCAAAGAACAATTTTCCTTTATATATGTGCTGTTGGACTATTATTTTTTGTTACAAGGTAAACAAAAAAGTTCTTGCCGTTTGAGTGTTTCCGTTGAAAGAAGTGAGAGTAAGTATGCAAATTCGTGTATGACGTGATTGAGAAACCGTCAGTCGAGAGTAGGTATATCAGATTTTATAAACTCAGGTCCACTGCTTACATTTATCAATCGGAACTCGTACAGTAGCGAAGCGAAATGGACGCATCGAAGGAGCTCGTTCGGGGTTGTTTACTTTACGACTTCAAAGAGGGTTTATCAGCCGCTGCATCAAATCGTCGAATATGTCAAGCGTTTGGGGATAGTGCTGTCATTGAACGTACGGCAAGGCATTGGTTTCAAAAATTCAGGTCAGGAGATTTGTTCCTCTGTGATAAAGCTCTAACAGGACGACCACAGGCCTTGGATAATAAAGCCCTGCAGGCGGCCAGTGAGGAGGACAGTAGTCCGACCTTTGGTGAACTTGCCAGACAATTCAACACTTCCAGTGAAACTGTTAGACTTCATCTGCACCGCTTAGGTAAGACGTACAGGCTGAGCAAGTGGGTTCCTTACGCGCTGTTGGAAGTCCATAAGCAACAACGAGTGGCAGCCTGTTTATCCTTGCTTTCTCGCCCCCGTAGCGTATCCATAGTTAATCGGATGCTGGCCAGGGACGAGAAGTAGGTCCTGTATGACACACCCAAGCATTCCAAACATTGGTTGTCACCCCAGGATACTGTCCCTCACAGCGCAAGACCACCTATGCACCCACGCAAGATTATGCTTTGTGTCTCGTGGACTTGTCGTCAAGTGGTTCACTATGAGTTACTACCAAAGGCCAAACGGTCACTACGGACCTGTATTCGCAGCAATTGGAACGTGTACAACAGGCATTGCATCAGAAGGAGCCAGCACTGATTAATTGAAAAGGTGTACCGTTATTGCATGATAACGCAAGGCCGCATGTCGCGCGGGTGGCCAGAAATATGATACAACGACTTGGTTGGGAGACTTTGTGCCCTCCTCCTTACTCACCTGACCTTGCACCATCAGATTACCACTTCTTCCATTCCTTGGATAATCATATTCGTGGTAAATCCTTCACCAATTAAGCAGATGTGCTCCAAGCTCTCACGGACTTCTTTGCGTCCCACACCCCCGAGTTTTACCGCAGGGGGATTGAACAACTGGAGACACGTTGGCAGAAGGTGCTGGATGCCGATAGTGATTACTTCGAGGATTAATAATGGGCTAAGCTGTTTGTATCTCATGTTCTTGTCGGTCATTAAAAATGGCAAGAACTTTTTTGTTTACTAGTACAATTTATTCATTTTTTTTAATTAATGGGTTAATATTTGAAAAAAATATATACATCAAGTGTCACCCACTACAAGTTTAAAAAGATGTATTTGAATTTGAATGAATGAATAGAGCATATTTTATTAACGATTGTAAATTTGAACAAGATATATGCATATTTTCATAAATACATACAGGGAGAGAGTGAACAAACAGTGAGAATTGAAAATTACATTATACGACTCGGCTTAAAACTCTAATTGAAAGAAATTCCAAAATAACAAGCCGTTTATTTAGTGAATGCATTACTAAATGAGGAGTGCAGAATCCTAATTAATTTATTAGCATATTTGCATTTGGATATTACGTCATTCAACTTTTAGCCCCCAAAAATATCAAAATCGTCAATAAGGGCTGCTCCTTGACTCAAATGTAGACGTAAATATGCAATATCTAATAGAAACTTGGTTTGGTTGTCGATAAAGCAAATCAATTAACAGACGGAACAAAAGCCCTTACTTGCTTTTCTGATTACATTACATAGAACACAGATCCCTGATTTAAAACCCTGAGCTAATGTCTGTACCAGAGGGAGGATATAATGGAAAGATGCCATGCAATGTTTTGCTAATAACAATTTCCAACACTCGGCAGAAAAACTGTATTTCGCACCTAGATGCGCAAAATGTGAGAATCCACATTACACCGGGACATTTTGAGATCCACGGCTAGATTGCATCATTGAGATACAATCTACCCATGCCTCATCAAATGAGACAAGTCACCTGGAACACCAAGAATTCTACTCATAAGGAGAAAGCAATCGTCCACCTAATCAAAATTTCAAAAAATAGAAATCAGCCTTAACACTAATAATAATTTTAAGACTTAATAGAATGTCACTCATTCAAGAACTCGAATCTCTAAATAACTTATCAGAAATTATAAACGTATTACTTTCTCGTATACCAAGAGAATAAAGTTTGGTAAGTACAACCGAAATAAAACTATGACTCTTAAAGAAGCTACTTTAGACTCAAATGATAATCTATTGAAAACTCCGCAAAACTAAAAAGTCGGGAGGCTCAGAAATATGAGAAATACATAACAATAAAAAGTCACTAACTCTCCAACATTTTGGTCCACATTCAAAACAAAGCGTTTAATTCCTCCCTCTCCCGAACTGACACCAGTAATCTTAACTTTTTAAAATTAAGAAATAGTCGACAATGCTAAGAGACCGTTAAGACATTTACATGATAATTACCAGCCACCTTATATTTATGAATTCCTAAGTAACTATATTAGGAAAACAATAGTAAATATTTAGTATTTATTCATTAATTTTTATCTTTAACTTTTTTCATTTTCTATTCCCACCACCGCAGTTGAAGATGACTTTTTGCACTCAATAAGAATAGCATCTACCACACCATCTAGAAGCTCACACCCTCCACCTAAGGTCCATATACATGCTCTACAGATCTGAACTAATAAAAAAGCTTTCTATCATGAGTCTTTCCCACTAGCATAAGAAGTTCAAGTTTCCTGAACTCTTAAAACTCAAGGTATGGGCTTGAGATTTCTCAGGTTTCCGGGGATGTGTCACAGTCGCTGAAATTGTTCACTTGGATGACTTGGTGCATAACAATCTATATATCTGGAGCTAAAGATTTTGAAACGAGGGATTTTCAGAGAGTCATGTAGTGGACACTTATAATATTTGGATTTTCTTGTGTGTGTGACTTAATTGTGGAGTAATCCTTTTTTCTTTCCCAATATTGGTGGATATCCGTCACATCCCAGTTCTTCCACAACAAACCAAAGCTTGAAATATTTTCTAGTAAAAGCTTAAATACGTTTTTGTTGTCGTTCTGCTATTTACATCTTTGTATAAAAGATACATTCAGAACTTATCTTTAAAAAAATCGAATGTAAGCAAGTTGTGCTTTTTTACTAGAGCCTCTCAATTCCTCAAAGTGATCAGAGTATTGTGTCATGTCAATCGAAATGCTCGACAATTTGTTTTTATAAATCTGAAGCTGAAATTTTGATTCTGTGTGATCTTGCTTCATTGAATAATGGTAGTTTCTTGACGATTTTTTCCGATGTATCCTCTTCAACACTGTTTCTACAATGAAGGCTACTAATTGAGTCGACATCAATGAGTGCTTTTTGTACGATGTGCCATTTCTTGGCTTGTCTTAAAAATTAGGACGTGAAGTTAACAAATTTCTTTGCTGTTACCTAAGAACGAGAGCTTCATTCTGAAGTTTCTTTTTGCCGACATCACAAACCAGTTTTCTAGGATCTTTAGCTCCTATTGCGATGAATCCGAATTCAATGTAGTTATTTTTATACTTTCATTTCTCTCTTTGTTTCTCTTCTATTTATAAAATACTAGATATAAATGCATACTTATCCAATATGGCGAAATGAGTAAAACAGTATTTAATTAGCTCATATTAATGTAAACACATTAAAAATATCTAAAGACTAACTGGGTAACTAAATAAAAACTGGAGAAACTCAGTTAAAAATGAAATTTAGCAATCGTTGAAGTAACTACTAACACTCTTTTCAAAGTTACAACGCCTATGCAATTATAATTTGTCAAAATCCTCACGACACATGTAACAATTTCTAATGTCATACTGGTGGAACGGGGCACGTAGGTAGAGAAACATTGGTATAGTTCAAACATGACCAAACACAGCGTCAAGAAGACAGAGAAGTTGACCTAGAGATAGTAAATGATAAAGAACAATTGTCAGGGTGGCTCTCAATGCACTATTCTTCATTATCAATAATTCCTCTTTAATCGGAGTATAATGACTTTCAGTAACGAGTTGAAACATATCAGGGGACCTCCAAGACAGAGAAAGGCCTCTCAACTTAGAACAACTACCGCCTATATTAAGATGTGTTCGTTCATTTGAAGGAGAATCATTTTGGCTATCATGTATCGCAGTTTTACTGTACAGTGGTACATTGATGATATTTTAGCTCTTTCGTCGACCAGTTATTTCACTTTTGAGTTCTAAGCAGTTTTTTATGTTTTATAAATAATTAAACAATAGGATTTAAGAAAATGTATTTCAGTTTTCGAATTTTACGTTTATATTTAACTTTTAAAGGTGGGAGAAAGAAACCATTTACCATCATAAAGAAAATTAAATGTAATAGTGATTATGTTTTGTGTGTTTGTGCTATGAAAGGATGAGAAGCATGTTGCAATGAAAAGGGGGACATCACATTCTGCACACATGAAGCGGGTCTTCTTTTCATGTCCCTTTTTGCGACATTTCCTACATCGTCTATAGTTCGAAACCATCTTTGTGGCATCTGATTTCCCACATTAACTACGCAAATCAATTGGAACTACACATTTCGTTGCTTGGAAGCTAGCAGGACGTCCTTTCCTTTTTCTTGAGGAATATCTGCCTATTACTGAGGAATATCTGTCTGTGTGTGCTAACGAGCTAATGCTGTATGGTATGTTAGCTTGTATAAACTTCTGTTCTTTTTTAATTTGCCACAATATGAAACTATTTATGATGGCAAATGAAACATGAAAATAAAAGATACAATGCCACCATTTTACAGATATTATTTGGTGTCTTTCTTTTCTTTGATCGAAGTGATCACCCCCTCCTATGACAATTCCTCTCTCCTACATACAGCGACAAATTTTGGACAAGGTACTTTTTCTTTAGTACCATCATTTTTTGTCCAATTTACAGATGTCATAATTGCTGGATTATGTGATGTAGCACAAAACTGAAGAGAGAATTATTTTCCCTATCGTTATAATAGCAAGTCCAATATATTACAATGGGTTTTGCGCTTCTCACAGGTGTATTTAGTAAGATCATGTAGATGGGAAGTAATCTTCCCAAGGGCCACGAAAGGGTTTAATTCCATCCTGCTGCTCTCTTATCCTTTTTAATGATTTTACGCTCATGTATCTCAATAGGATAATACCCGCCAGCATAAAGTAATAATTTTCACTTATTGCGCTTGGCAAATATTTTCTTGCGTCACTGAATTCCCAAATCCCTCCCCAATAGGAAGTGTTTTGAGTCTAATGAGTAGACCACAAATTAACCTCCATGATTGAAATAAAGGTAAGAAATCTCACAAGGGAAATTTGTCAAATCAATGTCAAGCTGTATAATTGATTGCATAAGGAACCGAAGTGAATGAAATACTTGTAGATTAATTTGATTCACACGTAGTTCAGTGCTTCTCAAAGTTTCAATATTTGCGACCCAATTTTCAATCATAATTTTCATCCACTCCATACAATAACAATGTATTGAATTCAATAATACTATACTTCGACGCTAAAGCTACAATATGACTTTAACCTCTTAAGTGCCCCCGGCGTAGATAAACGTCTCGCTAAGCCAAAGCATTAATTGCTACGGACGTATATATACGTCTTTCCAAAATACGATCTTTTCTGTGCACTGCTATCTATAAAATTATTCCGAAGGCTTGGGAATGCATTAAAAGGACCTTGGCAGTGTTTACGAAGGATTTACTTATTTCAGAGGATTTGCTTATTTATTCCTTTTCATCTCCCTCTAAACACATTACATACGCATATCTACGTAGAAAAACAGGTGGCATTGGGGAGCGAATAGTGTAACTTTCAGTAGGCCGTATATTAATTATAAACCGTACAAATTATCAAGATAAGTGATAAGTGTTAATTTTTGTATATAATCTTGTATATGACAAGCCCATGGGGTCACTGGTAATTATTAATGTTATTCATAACTTAGTTTTGTTAAATTAACTGTAAAATACATTCACAGTACTGATACATTAAAAGGAAATATATTAGTGTTTATTTTTTTATTATGACAGAATGTATTTTATTTGTTTACTTTCAGTAATTTAATAATTTTTTAAAGAATCTTTTATTTTCGACTTTTCAATATGCTCGCGTCCCCCTTGTAGAGTTATCAAGCCCCCCTCCTAGGGGGTCGCGCTCCACAGTTTGAGAAAAGCTGACGTAGTTGCCTCTTCAGAAAAAAGAAGAAGAAAATATTACAGAAATTTTTTTAAATTTTTTCTCTTTTATACACATAATTATCTAAGCAGATATTTTTTACATTAATGAGATTTTTATCCAACTCTCTTTATAGTGCTTTTTAAAATATATTGATAATTATATTAAGAAAACTATTTACCTGTTGCGATCGGGGTCCTTTTCTATTGTTCTTTTTCCATATAGTGTTGTAATCCGTGCAATCCGTGAAGTACGGGTAGGGCAAGAGGTGCTCTTCTTCCTGGGAATAAATTAAGTGATTGAAAGAAACCTAATAAAGGTGTTTGTGTGCAGGATATATTCAAAATAAAATAAACACTCATTTGTCGAATTGTCATTCTGGGACAAGTGTATGATATTAACTCTCTTTTAAAATTTTATTAAATTTCTTTTTATCTCACTCTAGAAAACAGTTCTTGAGTAATATAATGAGAGTTTTTTTCAAACATTTTATATTTTCAGAAAAACTCCAAGCGTTGCAAAGACTAAAAGAAGAGTGAACCGAGAATTCATTTTTTTAAAACATCATTTTATTTTTCGCAAGTACAGTGTTGATAGCCACTCTTCCGGTATAGTGGTTAGTGACACTGACTGCTGTACCGTAGGGCCTGTATTCGAATCCCGGAGAAGGCATATATGTTTGTAAATGTATAATGCCTTCGTGGGATAGGGGATTCTAAATAGCCATCGGGTCGCAAGTTTTCTCCTGAGGTTGATGGAAGGGGAAGAGAGATGGGAGGCTCCTCCAGGGGGATCAAAATTGGGGTGGAACCATGTCAAATCGTACTATCACGTGAATGGTGCTTAAAGCTACGGATAACGACAAGTGTAAATCTAGCTCTTTGCTGTGATGAATTTCGTGGGGACTCCGGAGACAGGTGGCATAAGAAACAACAGGGTTGGGGGAAATACATGAGTTTCAGTACTTCATTATTGCTAAATATAGGTAGGATAACATTGCTTTCCTTACCAAGCGGATGTATATTTTGTAATGGTGCCCAGGTTTCATTTCATTCTTATACAAAACAAAATTGTCCAAGACAAACGGAGAATGGACAGAAAAAAACACTCTAGCAGGATTTTCCAAGAAAGCTGATTCTTTATCCGGCAAGTACACTAAAAAGAAATCCATTTTTTCTCCAAAAGCTGATTCTGTAAAAGAAATATAACATGTTGCAGATTTATAAAATCATTAAAAATGCCTGAAAAGAACTGTAAAATGTATTGCTATCCGTTTTCTAAACCAAACGCTTTTTAATGTAACGCAGTGGATCCTGAACTGTGGTGCCTTTCTAGGACATGTATTCCCATCAAGACATAAATACAGGGTGGAAATGTTAAAATCTTGGACTCCGCATGATCCACGCTGAACTAAGGAGGCCAACGGAATCTGAATTTAGAACCGCTGATATATAACGGAAGAACTATGAATAATAAGGAAAAATAAAACATCTCTTTATTTAATATATTCTTACACGTTTAAACATTATTTAGACAAAGTGGTAAGTGAAAATAGCTCGGCTATTCAAGCTAACGGTTGGCGACGGACTGTCATCTTGGAGGCACTTCACTCCTTGCAGAGTGATGGCACCTACTCTTCTCTATCCCGCTCATAGCAGAGAACGTTTGAGCCTCGACATCTTGGATGCATCGGCCCCTTTCTTTGCAGGAGATTTTCACGGTACAAGGCATCGAACTCGCATGTTTCAATACAGGTCCGTTACCTTCACCACTAGTGCTACACGTCACCGATCAAGTATAAATAATAGCCCATTGTTGAATTAAATTGAGAAGCTAATGGTGTCAATACATATGCAATTTTTAAAAACTATACGCTATTATGAAATTCCCTCTCTCTTTAGATTTTTAATTCCTGACTCTTGAATTTATCCGATTTTAAGGCGAAGAAAAAAAAAGATAAAGTGACCCCAGGTTTTACAAATGGTGACAAAGTTTGATATAATTCTGACTGACTATTTATTGGTAGAAGGGTTTGGTTCTCCTTCCTTTTCCCAACCAATTTCAGAATTCAATTGCAAAGGAAGGAACCAAACGTTACTTTCAATTAATAGTCAGCCAATGTACCTGCATTTGCCATTATGTCCTCGTGCAAGGAAATTACACGATTTTGGTGTTGAGTAGTGCGGCGTTAGTGATGCCTAATTAGTGACTTGAATCCAAAACAAATATGTTGTAGTTGTCTTGTCCATGCAGTGCTGAAAAATCAAATGGCACCGAAGGTTTCCAAAATGGCCCTTGATTATATTCCAAAATTGCACTGATCCTGGAAAGTAAATTTCAGAGGCACATAATTTGGACTTCTGCCTGTTGGTGTATGGAAGATATTTTATTTCCCTTCGACTACCCATAGAAAGAATCAAAGAAGGCGTTCCCTTATCCACCACCTGGGGACGCGCCCTCTAGGGGTTACAGGCTCCACCGAGGGTAAAGCAAATATAAGTGGCTAATATAAGAATCTTATTAGAATGCCACTTCCGGATTTTGAGGTTTCTCTATGGAAGACTGGAACCCGCATTTTCAAAGAGGAAAAGTGTTTCGAACTCCAATCTCTACTTAAAACAGGAAAAGAAATGCTTGTATAGAGTATATACAGTTTGAAGACCATTGACTGACAGTGTTCCACAAGGCATACTCAGAGGTTCCACAAGTCATAGTAAGAAATTGAAGAGAAAATTATAAATGCGTATACAAAATGGATTCACGTTCGCTGTGAAGTTTATATAACCACAAGAATCTAAAGCTGATCTCAGTCATTAAAAATATATCTAACAAAATAACTTTGTTTTGAAATATTTTTCTATAATAAAAAATATTAAAGAGTTTTTTTCCCTAGTATGTACTATCTATTAGATTGTGAATAATCTATTGTTTACTAAACCGAGGTTTTATAAAATAATTTAACACTTTTTAGCACTATTTTTTGCAAAACTAAATAGTTTCCTCTAATGGAAAATACATCTTTTTTTCATTATAAGGGGGGGGGGGATCCTGCAATGTGTGTGTGTGTGAAAAAAAGACAAAAATCCACCTTTTTTCCGAAAATTTCTGAAATTTTATGCAAAGTCAGATTTTTTTAATATTGAAAATTATTTAATTTGAAAGCAATTTTGACGAATTTTATCTCAAATGGATATCAAACACATCTGTGAAATGTTTTAAGTATCAAGAATAACAGGAAAAAGGGTGTTTTTTATGTTAAATAGAAGACAAAAAAAAAACAATTTTTTAAAAACTGTCTCAAATTTAAATGAGGGTTCCTTAAAATGCGTTTAGCAGGCCACTGACTCTAAAACACCAGAGTAATGATTTTGTTTTTTTGAACATAAATCAATTTCATTAAATTTTCCATGGAACATCCCATCGTAAATAAAAAACGACTAAGCAAAATTTCGAGACACAAAATGAAATAGACGATGCAGATAGGGATTAGGAAGAAAAGCAATAAACTATACGCAGCTCCCTCCTAATTTTTTGGAATCCCAGAGAAAAGATTTCCTTTTACAAATATCAGTCGATTTTTGTAAATATTTTCAGGGAAAATTTTATAATAAACTAAAAATGGTGGAACACACACACACACAAAACTTGTAGGCACAATGAGTAAAATAGACAGAGAATGGAGAACCGTGAGCGAGAAATCGAAGAACTAGAAGCGAACGCCATCTCTATGTGAAGTGAGAAGGATTTTGTGCTTTTCAGAAAAATAGACAAAAGGTAGATCTCTATTAATTCCCATTCAGTTCATTCGGTGTTTAAAAAACCTTCCGTATCCGACCTGGTAGATCTCAAATGGCTGAAATGTACACGTAAATTTATTGTATGTGCACAAATACGTTTAAAAACGTTTTAAACTAATCTAAAAGTTATATAATGTTCGTTAGATTTAATTCCTATTAAAATGCATAGCATGTTTAAAATTTAATATAATAACTAAATAATTGTAATATGCATTACAAAACTAAGCTGTCGATTTCATTGCAACACCATTAAGAAAACAACCAGAATATTTTATTTCTTGAAGACAATTCCATCATGCTTGAGATTATTGTTACCATCGCTGTGTCAAAAGCTCATTTCCTCACTGATACAACTCGGCTAGCTTGCCTGGAGTGAAAGAATTGACGACAACTGTTTTCGACATCAAGCATAGGGCGGAATCTTTATCCGTCCTGAAAGTGAATCAGACACGAAAGTGTAACAATCGATAGTTTGGGTTGAAAGCAGCATGTGGCACCATTTCGATTTTTTTTTTTTTGGCTTTTTGACATGATCACTCTTGCAGCGTGTGCTGGAGTGTTATCTAGCTTACTTACTTATTACTCGGGAGAATCGAGCTCACCCAAAGGGTTTCGAGCTGCGTACCGACCCTCCGAAAAGTTACTTTATTTGTATACTAAGCGAAATGCAAATACAAAATGGTCCCGAATGACAGACCCTCCCCCAAATTCTTAAGATAAGGGGGAAGAATACAGTAATACTATTTAAAACTTTGTACAGCAGTGCAATTGCAAAAGAAAAAAACACGGCCGCACACAAACATGAACACACCGATGCTGTCAGTGTCTAACTATCGAGAGAGGACAGACCTTGAAAAAGAAATGAGACCCGGGGAAACCACTCCTATAAGGAAATGCGAAATTAGGGAGGTGAGTGAGTGAGTGAATATTAACGTCGCACTGTTTTAACTACACGAGGGCTTTTGGCGACGGTCCGCGTAATTTTGAACCATGGTCAAGTGACGCGGATGGCACCTCAGCTGGCACCCCCTCTCCTAACTACCACACCACACTAACGGGAGGACGTTTGAGCTCTCGACAGATTTAACGTACATCGCTCCCCTACACGGCGTTAGGGAGGTGAGGAATGTTAGATAAAGAGAGTGAAGGCCCAAACATTTTTTTCTATTATATTTTTGGAAAGGCAGCAATATAGCTGGTTCCCGAGTTGCAACAGATGCGATACCAGCGTAGTAACGTACACCCCCGCAACCCCCATATTGCAGAGGGGGCAGGATTCTAGGGGGCCCAAAATCTGACTGATCTCATCTACGTACCCTTTGTAAGATCCGGCTTGGGGTCCCAAACCTGACATTGCAGGGGACTGTAATTGTCTCCATTACCCCACTGTGCAAGACCCTCAAAATGGGAAGGAATAGTCGCAGGTGGGATGGCTAGCTGGGGAAAAGGTTACAAAAGTGAAAGAGGCACCACATTCACTCCCCTTCCTTCCCCAATATCATTTCACTCCAAGGGAAAGGAAACAACAGCGGAGAAAGAATGCAAGCCACACTTTCTGAGCAATCCAGCAATGCAAACCTGTGCTATCTTGCTGCAGGAGGGCACGCTTTCTGTTGCCTGACCTTCAGAAAATCCTATAAGCGTTACAGCAAGGATACCTATCCTTTTTTTCCAGCCGGGCTACATACATTATGATAATTATTTCACACTGGCCGCAACATGAGGATTAATCGTGTGTGGGGGAGGGGGTTGCTATAAGATCCAGGACATTTAAAGTGTAAATTTAAACAATTAATTTTGGATAACTCTATCAAAGATAACGAAAAACAGGATTTATGCATTTTCTACCATATTATGGGGTAATTTCATCAATGAACCCAAACCCTCCACCCCACCCTAAAAATTTTGAAGCTGTTACAAAAATCTTTTAAGCCAATTTATATCTCGCCTTGAAAGACATCCTCAATACAAAGAGCCTCTGAAAGATTTGTGATTAGTGGTACACTGAAGAGCAAAATTATAAATTTTTTAAATATAGCATTTTCACGACAAATCAAATAAGTAGTTAATCCGTGTTTGTTTTTCTCCCCAAAATTTTCAAGATCCCAATCGTCTTGAAACAACATAAATTCTTAAGATATTTTCCCCTTTTAAACATGAAGGTTAATTAAAAATTAATTTCACTCATAAAATGGTCTCTATTCCAATGTTTTTTGTTACCCCTAACCGTTAAAATTACAAAAATTTAAAAAATTTTATTTCGCAATTCGTACCAACATGACATTCATAGCAAAATTTATATAATTGATTGCTTGATTGATAGAATTCATCGCTAAAATTTTTATATATTGTTCTTAAATAATTGAATTTGTTAGTTCAATGGGCCATGACCGAGATACTCAGGTGAGCCACGAGTCGCAGGTTCAGTATCGCTGTGTTAATGTGATACAAATATAGAGTTTAGATTTCGTGGCGTGATCAACTGGGACAAACATAAGCTGTAGTATCCTTTCGAAATTCCATGACTTTTTTAATCAAATTTGAAAACGGGTTACGAAGACTTCTCGGAATGTATCCATTTTTACCTCATGTTTGGATTTTCAAAATAATTCAAATTTTATTCCACAATCTGCAACACTTTCACGGGATAGAAGTTTAAAGAGAGAGACGAGCATTTTGTGATAGCGGTTGGTTCCTGCTTACATCTGAATCCTCTTGTATACCTGTAATCCCGGCTAGATGTGTGGAAGAAACAGAATAATCCACAGACATGATTTCAATCTAATCAATTTATTAAATTCAATTATCAATCAGACACAATACAATTCTAATTATAGTAGATGATGTATAGTAGAGCGCAGAGGTGAGATTCTATAACACGGGGATACTACTACAGACCCTCAACTGAATCTAAGACAGCTTAATTATGCTCAAACATAACTACGTCACACACTAAAACACTAACTTCTACTTAATCAAACTCACAGTACCTGAACTTTTCTACACTAGAACCTGAACTTCTCTACATCGTATTCTACACTGGAAACTTGCAGGCGCTCTATTCAGCTTGATCAATGTCGTTGGTTCCACGCTCTGTAATCTTTAACTAATTCCACTCCTTTTCAATCTTCAACTAACAGCTAACTCGCAGACTTTATGTTAATCCTACTTGCACACTCCAACGTATCAACTTCAGCTTGCCAACTCCAACGTCTCAACTCACGAACCCGCGAAAACAGAATTTATATAATGTACCTCATTTATATAATCACGTTTCCCTACTCGATGAAAGTTGGTTGAAATAAATATTTTCCTTAAAGAGATATGAAGGGATTAGTAGAACCGCGAATAGATCCGTCACAACTTGACCATGGGTCAAAATTACGAGATGCGTCATCAGTAGCACCCATGTTTCTTCTGAGTGCAATGTTTCTAAAAAAACCAATCCATCAAACTGACCGGTTGAAGTAATAGGCTTTGTTATGCACTGAATTTGGCTACAACTTGATGTTCATGTGGATGTTGAGATGACCTTTGAGTACGAGTTGAGAAATCGTCCCCATATTTTTGACCGTAATTCCTACTTATGCTGTAACATGAACAATACTCGTATAGGGTTGGGGAAAATTTAACCAGCCATTCATTATCACACTTTCAGAGGAATTCTAATTCTGATAAAATACAGTAAACGTTGACATATTGGTATTAATTAAGCAATGCACTGAAACAGCTGTAATTGTAAGAATAAATTTGTCATGTTCAGGTGTATATTTTTGTCTTAAAAATTTGCATGATTCAGTTTTTTGTACACCTGAAAAAGTCACTCTTAATGAATTAACTTTATTTGTAATTCATTTTATTAAGAGTAAAAAATACCTATTTATTTATTTATTTGTAATTAATATTTTGAAGTGAATTTAATGGCCCTTACAAGTATCTTAATATTTCTGACATTTTTATTCTATGCCATACTTACTGATTTTATGAGTTTCTGCTTCCTCAGAATCATTCAAGTGAAAATTTGAGCTGTAACACAAATTGTATATTCGAAGTGTTGGGTTGAAAATAAAGGTTTTCTTCAGCTTACTGTGTAGACATAGAAAAAAAAGTGAAGTTTTAGAAACAAGAAATCATTTTCTCACATAAAAAATGTCTAAGCAAAACATTTCTTAACATTAAACTGGTAATATTATTTTGTATTTCTAATTTCTAGATGTCAACAATATAAAAATTGCATATATATGTGGGAATCTAACCGAAATCTTCCGAAAAAGTTAGATTCTTCAGATTGCGGGGTTTTTATTTGGCGGGGTGTCTAGGGGTATTTTTGATGTATGGGTTAACTTTGAAATATAGAGTAGACAAAATTGTTTAAAGAAACTAAATAATTTATTACAAGTTATAGGAAAGTATTTACATGAGGAATATTCACAAAAAGGAAATTAAGACACACATGCAGGCATTTAAAAATATAGGAACATTTATAGGCAAACATTAATATAGGAAGGATAGATAATTCCTTTTAGGAGGACGTTAGAAATTAAATGAAACTCATTATGCGATGTGCAGGTGACTTACTGTCTGATTGTGGCGAAAGAGCGCGGACGCGCTGATACGATGCTCACTAGTCGATGGTTAGTGGGCCTCTGACGAAACCAAATCGAGTCAGCGTTTTAATAAGCACGCTAGATGGCGTTGCTGTGGAATGCGGTTTTTAACTAAAATTGCCATCCTCTGCAAAGGGATAATCTAACCTTTTACAAAAGAGAAAGTTCTATGGGATATCCTACATATATATAGCATGGACAATTTTTTTGAAGTCGAAACCTGAAAAGAACTTAGAATTTAGAATTTTCTCCAAAAATATGTACTAGTCATAATCCTCTTGAAGAATTACACGGACTTTACAGAGGAACCAAGTTACTTCTAATTACGCACTTAAGAAATATTTGATCGTGATAGATGAATGGTCATCGTCATGAACTCGTGACCGTCGAGTTGTGAGTTTGAGCCCTGGGACCATTGGAGACTCGAAGTCTTGAAGTAGTAAGCCTAATGGAACTTAAGTCTGTCGTGGCTCAAAATCATCACGTTTGTGGAGTGTGGAAGTTTAATAAGAGGCATAGATCTTAATGTAAATGTAATCCAATTAAATGACTACATAAAGCTTAATGTAATCCAATTAAAAAAATTTTATATTAGATTTGTGGTAAATTAGAATATAGTTACGAATTTATTATAAAATAGTGTAAATAATTTGTATTTGGAAGTGCAAAGCATTTATATTACTCTATGCTATATTTGTTTCATGTTAAATTGTAATATTCACAAACAACGCCGTCCGTTACGTTATAATGGTGATTCAATGGAAACTTGGCAAAATCTTGGCGATAGAGCCAAGTTGGCATCATTTTTGGTGAACCAACTTGGTGACCAATTTGGCGGCGATCATGTTCGCGACCATTTTTGGCGAGTTCGAGACTCTCTGGATTCTTCTAGAAATTTTTGGAGAAATCCACTAATTTCACGATCTATGACGCAAGCGCATCTTTCCCGATGTTTCCGCCTCGGCTATAAGTAGAGCGATACTTGCTAGTCAGCGATATCGCTAGCCAGTCTGGTTTTGACTAGCGATTAGTAAACTTGCCTTGACCGTGAGAACTAGCGATTAGTAAACCTGCCTTGATCGTGAGAACTAGTGATTAGATCGACTGTTCAATATTAGAAGTGGTGCTTGTAGATATTCTTTTACGTGCGTGTATGTTAGACACTGATAGTTTTGTCTGAGTGCTGTTGAAGGTGTGAAATCTTTCTGATATTTATTCTATGAATTTGGCTGTTAAATCCTGTATTTTTAAGGATTGATTTACGACAATAAATACTCATCGCTCTTAAAGAACTGCCTTGTTGTTTACGACTGATTCTGCATAAAATCCTCGAACCCCGATCAACGTAACAATATAATTTTTTATTATAAATTATTATCCTAACTTCTGTTAATAAGCAAATCGAAAATGTAACTGAAATGTGCTAAAGAATTCCTGAAGCAGAGGAAGAAATAAATTAAGCTAGTTGCTCCCGACTCATCAAGTGATTATTTTTAAAAATATATAGAGCCTATATTCGTATAGAATACAAACACACATTTTGTGCATTTTATTTATTAAAATATTAGAAAAATGTATTTCCCTTTCATTTTTATATGTATTGCTTAGTTTGAGTTATACACGAAAGATTAAATTTTTTGAAATGAAAACATATTTTTGAAATAATTGGCAAAAATTGTTATGGATAGAAAAGTAGAAAGCTATATGCCATTTCGGAATCTTAACTAAAGGGGGGGGGTCATCTTTAAAATAACTTTCTTAGGGTAGCATTTAACATTTTACAGAAAGAGAGTGAAGTTAGGTGACATTACTTTCTCAAACTAAACTCAATCAACGATAATTTTAACGAAATTAGCAAAATCGTTTGCTCCACTTAAGATTGTAATTAAAAGCATGGCTTTGCATGATGACGTTAAGTGAAAATATAACTGTAAGATTCTGAAATTTGTGATGACAGAATCTAATGATATGATGGAGGGTATCAAACGAAGGTGTTTTTAAAATGAAAATGTTTTACAGAAGGAAAAAAAATCGCTATGATTTCTATCGATAGAAAAGAAGTGCTTTACTATTTTGGAATCCTAACTAAAGAAAGGCAGCTTAACTAAAATTTGCCTGGGGTAGTGAGCAATATTTTTGAAGTAAAACCTCTTTACGCACACTTGACTTGGGGAGTAAGCTGCTGAATGCTTGACTAGAGCGTTACGAAAAGTGTAATCGGGCGAGGCAAACGGACGTACACTTGACTTGGGGAGTGAGTGAGTGCCCTTACATTGGACTTGTGGCTTTTATATCCTATTAATAAATAAGGTTTTCCTCACCTACTGTAATTATCAAGGTATTAGTCTTGTGAAAAGGAAAATCTTCGTTGAACACATTGTCAACAATATTTACTGTTTAATTTTTTATTCATATTACCTCAACAACAGCCGTGGCGGAGTGCAGTAAGTACCCGCTGCACTTCAATTCATAACTGCAGCAAAGCCCGGCTGCTTTTTCTACTTTTCATGAGTGACAGAAAAAAATTGTCCATGGTTACTTTCAATTGCTAAAGTCTCGGAAAATACGTGTCGGACTTGAGCGATCCCGTTATTGATTCAAGCATTATTTTGTTTCTGTCAGAAACCTGGTCAAATGAGGATAAAAATTTTAACATCCCGAATTTTAATTATATTGCGAAATTTAAGCGTAAAAATGTTAGATCAGCAGATTTGGCAATTTATCAGAAATCAAAAGATGCCTCGAATAGAGTAACTTCGAATATGGAAATTTTATTACGATATATTCGTGAAATCGATATTGGTCAGTCATCAATTGGTGATATATGGGCTGTTTACTGTGTTTTGGACGATGGAACAAACATCATAATAGTAGTTGCTTACAATTAGCCAAATAACAGAGTTAATAATAATATTTTTTTATATAAAAGACTTACGATTTACGGTCGAGTAGGCTCTGAAGAATTAGCTGAAAACTATCATACGTTGCCACTAATTTTAGCAGGAGATTTCAATGTTAATTTCACGTCCGAAGATGGACAACTATTGGTAAACTTTCTACAAGATAAATTAGAGCTACAAATGAATAAAATTAATAATAACCGAAATGAGCCTACTACAAGACATGGAACAACAATCGATGCAGTTTTCTCTAGATATCTTTCTAATTTTCATTCGAAAACATATGCATCTTATTTGTCATACCATAAGATTATTGTCTTGGTCTTACAATCAACCACAGTAATTACTGATGTATCCGATAATGAACGTAATGAATAAAAATAAAAAATCTGTTCAACAATATTAATTTATCGATGAAAACCTATAATAAATTTAAATATTTGTAGAAAATTGATACATGTATATGAATGTACGTGTATATATTATACATATGTAAATATATATATGTACATACATATAGATGGAGCTAAAGAAATTTTACTTCAGTTGTGTAGTCTAAAGCACACTCGTTTTTTTTAATTAAGAGTCAAAGTTACTTGACATATATAATCCTAACACAAACAAACTACGTTAATTTTAACTATACCAACAAAGCTTTTTGCTCCCACCCCACTTGTGATTAATAGCACTGCTATATAAAATCACGTTGGCGAAAAAGTCACTGTGAAATTTTGAAATTTTTTAGTCACAGTACCTAATGGTGTGATGGAGGATGTGAATTTTTCACATTTTCACAAATATGCTACTCCAAGTGATATGGATTTTTTAAACTTTTCGCAAAACTTAGATGTGACTACTCTTCCCCCCCCCCATGCCCACCAGTTTTGGACACCTTGAATGCTAGCATTTATAATTTTAATTGCAAATTAGGAAAACCTTATTATGATTGTGAGATCCTACCTTTTGTGGCTTTGGACATTCCAGCCAAACAAACTCTCTGCATTTTGACTCATATTGTGAGCAAGTTGGATATTACGCACAGCATCTGAAAAATTCTTCTGAGAAGAATCTGAACTGATATCCATCTTTGCAAACTGAAATGAAATACACATTTATGAAATTTGATAATTACTTTTACTAATAAAAGAATACTTTGACTTTAAAGTGACTGATATTGATGCTATTTGTGCATATATTAATTTAATAAATTTTAAATTTATATTTAAATAAATATATCTTATAAACACAATTCTCAAAATTTGAATGAATTGTAATAATCACACAATAATCAATTATTCACAAAATGTATTCAGGTGCATAATAATTCGATTTTTGCTCATTTCCGTTTGTAATAAGCAAAATCAGAGAGTTCTTCATAGTTTTTGTTTAAGTTAAACAAGCCTGTTTTGGAACAGTGTTTGCTTAACTTAATGTTTCTTGGATACACGAGCATTTTTATCTCTCTCTCTCTCTCTCTCAACTGCTAATTCATTTTCTTGCAAAATTATTCAATATCACTCTAATATACGAGAATTGCCATGTGCATTTTTATACGACAATCCTTCAAAAATCCAGTTTGAAGCTGCATTCGGGCAATAGGAAACAAAAGGAGGGAGATGGAATTCTCACTGTCGGTAAAAGAATTGTAATAGAAATTTTAAATTGATAATAAAAATCAACTGTTTTAACCTTATACGTATGATAAATCTAACCTTTTTAAAGAACAATAGGCATCAAAGTAATAATAATTATCTTTCTTCTTTATGTTGATCCCAACTGAATGAATAGCAAAAATGCGGAAAATAATACTAAAAAAGAGTTCATGCTGTTTATGAAAAGTATTAATAATTTTATATATTTAATATGTGTTATATGTTATATATATATATATATATATATATATATATATATATGTATAAAAATGGATGTTTGTGTACATGAAATCGCTTCACTCCAACACCGTTCAACCGATCGCAATGAAAGTTGGCATGTATATGTATTTTTTGTGGAGAAGGGTTTTGTGTTATCGTCTTTGCTGCTGCTCCCCAAGAGGGGGCGCTACAGTAAAGCAACTTCTGCACCGATCTCCAAATTGCCAACGTTGCGGCCAAAAATGATACCAAAGGGCATAGCGAAATGATCACCAACATTTCGCTATGTTTCCATTGAATTGCCATTATAATGTAAGGAACGGCATTGCCTGCGAATGTTTTAATTTTGACATAAAATAAATACAACTGAAAGTAATATTAACGTATTACATATCTAGATATAAATTATTTACTCTATTTTAAGCGTTCAGTACACAAACTTTGTAACAATGTGTTCCTTTTGCTGAGCAAAAATTAGCTTAGGAAAGGGTTTTCAAAAATCAACCCACAAAAAAGTAACGGGGTGTTATAAATAAAAAAAAATCCTTCTTATTAGCTATTAGACCTTCAGACTTTAAATTTAACAATTTTTTTTTTTTTGTTCAGCTGAGATATACAAAAAGCTTTGCTTTTTGTTTAATTTGCAATTCACGTAAAATTAATTCAGTAAAAACTTCTGTATCCTTCGATTTGTATTGTTTAATTTTTTAATTCACTCGTGCGAAGAACGATTATACCAGTTAGTTTATATATATATTTATATATGTGAAAATAATAAATAACAATCTTAAATTAAATAATATTCAATCAATTAAAAAGAGCTTTACATAGAGCTCAGACAGAATAAGAATTAATAAAAACTGATTAAAATTATCTCATAAGTTATTGAGATTTTGTTAATTTCATCCAATCTTATGCATCAATATGACTCAATTATAAATAAATGATTCATTTTACGTGTTCTTAAAATCCTTCTAATAAGCTCATTAAAAATTATCATTAAGAATATCTTATTAATCTAACGTCGTCTCATGTTAAAAAATTTTATGCGAAGATATTTTTAGATTATTCCTGAACTAATGATCAAAGCAGCAAACAAGTCTTCAATGTCCAAAATTCATTGGATTGACATTCAAAGATATTAGAACTGACCCAGTTTTAGAAAATTAAAATAGTAAAATCACAAAACAAACCAACAAGTCTGAAGTGTTGCCTTCACAAACAAAAGGTTTCTGTTGACAATAATTTTCCAAATTCTCCGGTGTTTCACATAAATCGGGGTATTCCATACAGAAGTACGTTCGGTTTATACTGAAAAAAAAAATGAAACAAATAAGAAAATGAAGATTAAGCACCATTTTAAACCATTTATCTAATATATAGGAATTTCTGACATAAAATATGTGTTGTTTCGGAAAAACAACACCTATACATCTGCACATTATCAAAATGCGCTCTTTTAAAGAAGTTTTCTAGAAGATTTGCATATCCCCCTCCCTTTCGCTTTTTCACTAACATTCTTAAAACAGCACTTAGAAATTTTTTAAGTACGAGCCAGCATTCGATTCCAATGTTTCACGCATTTAAACTTAGGGATTATTTTTCGATACGGGTCGTCTTGAGTGAGTGAGTGAACACTCTAAGGCAGCTTTTCTGAAACTGTGAGGTGTGGCCCTAGGGGTGTGAGAGCATACCAAAATGTCGAAAACAAAAGCTTAGTTTTTAAAAAAATATATCAATTTACTGAAAAGAAGGAAAACAAAATACATTCTGGCATAATAAAGAATAAAATACACATTTGCACTGATATAATATACTTATAAATGTATCAGTACTACACAATGTATTTTTGATCATTAATTTAACTTAACTAAGTTAAGTACAAGTTTAATAATCCCCAGTGACTCCACGGACTTGTCATATACAACTTTTTATAGAAATTTAGTACTTGATTGATAATTTGTACGGTTTATAACTAAAGTCGTATTGTAACTTTAGCCTCAAAATGTATTATTACTGATTTCAATACAATGTAATTGTATGGAGAGGACGCGATAAAAATTATGATTGAAAATTGAGTCGCAAATATTGAAAGTTTGAGAAGCACTTCTCTAAGGCAGCCCACACATTCAAATGGAATCCTGTGGCGCTATATTACTGAGTGGTTATAAACTGTCTTTGAAAGATTTTCAGATTGGTTAAGCCATTTGTCATGATTCCTCTCCACACCATTAAGCTGTGGCTGCGAAATCGAAATATTTCACGTACTAGGAAAGGCAAGTTGTATGTCCCTTCCTCTCTCCAGATCAAAACACGTTTAGGATCATTATTCAGGCTATATCTGGAGTCAGTCCAACCTCTTTAAGCCTTCGTGCAGCAGGAGAACGGCTGAGTCGAGCTCCTGTCTCAACTTGAAGGTCTGAAACAAAATCAGTTATAATCGAGGTTTTTTTTAGCCGACATTAACTAAGTGAGTTGGTTGCTTTTGGTCACAATTGACCCCACTGCTATCAACTGACAAAGTTCTTAAAATAAGCCGCTCCAAACTCTTTATATGACACTTTTAGGGATATTCAAATCTCAATTTGCTTCCATTTGTGTTTGGCCTCTCCCAGTTCTACCAATGATTCGTCCCTTTTAACCTTCACTTAAATAATGCATCAGAACCACAGCTAATACATACCGATCGGTCTCAAAAACCTCATTCATTCTAAGCAACCCTACAAGCAGGAATTCTAACATGCACAATTGTGCACCACATTGTCAACCATCTAATTTGCATGTGTCCGGGGCTAACGTATACGTGGAAGTGCATTTTTGTGTTCTACTGTATTCTCAAATAACGTAAAAAATTGCAGCATTGAGCCCTGGTTGCAACGCTAACAGCTTATTTTTTCTCATTATCGTCTAATTTGGATGACCGCTGTACTAAACTTATCTACACACCTTCCCATACATGGCATATAACGCACTTAAAGCGTTTCAATCCATTTTAAATGTATAATAAAAATGTATATGGAAATAAATTAGCAGTTTTAAGTATAAATTAGTATTTTATTTATTGTATTAATCATTATTTAACTTTGAGATAGTAATTACCTAATACGGTAATAAATTAGCAATTTATAAAATACTTACTAGTTGTCGTTGCAAATAGTTATTGAGGGTCTTGTTATATTCTCAGGAGTGGTCGCTGCAATACTGATGATGGTAGGGTAGGAATAATATATTATACAGAACATCGTGGATTGATAAAAGAAACATACAATGCATAAAAGGAGGGTAATTCTTCTCAAGGCGACCCAAAGAACTCTTGTAGGAAACCTTAGAGAATAGATCCATCTTAAGCTTTTAGGCCTGAGAGAGGTGGATATTTTTTCTCCTGTGGTGGCGATGAACTGGAAATGGAGAAATGTAAAGAAATCATTCGAAGAGTTAATAAAGTTTTGAATATTCCAATCAAAATTTTTTTTAAAAAAATGTCTTCTTACAGTTATTACGACTAATATTACGCTTAATTTTGATTTTTGATAAAGAGATGAGACGTTCTAAAATTTATCTCTCACTGAAAAAATAAAATGGGCAGAAAATATTTCCTCAAAAATTTGGAGGGGGCAAATTTATCTGATTTTTCGGGTAGGCTTACGTTTATCCAAGAACTGAAACGGTTCTCAAAATAATTACGTCAAAACACGAAAACAAACGACAACTACACGAAATCTACATAAAAAACATGAAAATAAATAAAAATTTACAATATCTAACATGTAGCCATTTACCGCCGCCATGTCGTTTCTCTCGAAAGGAAAAGTCCCGCTCTTTTAGAGTGCCAGGACTACGATTTCTTTTCTGGGATCCCAGGTGCCCGAGAAATTATAAAATTTCCATACTCGTTTCATCCCAGAAATTTCTGGAAATGACAAGTGGCTTAAATAATCTGAGGTAGCTAGTTTTGACTCGACTGTGGATTTCGACATCCGATATAAATTTTAATTGATCACACGGTTGAATTTTTCGATCATTTACCCCGAATTTCTTGGAAGGAGAAAAGTCCATTTGTGTTCCCCAACAGGGGGGTAAGAATGTAATAAGAGAAGCTGTAACGCCCACAAAGGGTTAGGGAGAATTTTTGCAGCTTGTCGTTGCAAAGATTAAATACATGAAATACTGATCAGTTTCTGTCTGCATGTCATATATCGCTTCGATAACTAAAAGTATTTTGTTTTAAAGGAACAAAATTTTTGAAGTCTACCAGCACGACTATTTTGAAGAAGTTCTGATATCTTGATTTACACTGATAACGTAAATACTTATACTTAAAACTGAAACTTTCTTAATTTATTTAAACAATTTTTTTCTCATATTTGTCTCCATTATAAACTATTTAATCGAATCAGTAGTTTGAAGAAGGGAATGAATTCCCAAACTGTTTGAGGTATGAAATTTTTTTTAAAAAAATCTCCAACTTTTCTTATTTTTTATCTTAAGCCAAACTTTTGGGAGAGATGCTTACATTAATCTTTAGTTATTTTTACGTAACAAAATATAGTAGTTATATTTATGCAACATAAAGAAGTAATCAGAGTTGCACAATTAAAGGATCTTAAATACAAGAATTAGTATATATATTTTTAACTTACCGGATCTTTACTCCCCCAGCAAGTTAATTTTCAAGTATTTGTTGATATTTATCTCTAAATAGCGAAATTACAAAATTAATGGATTCAGGAAGGATTAAAAAACAATTGAGAGAAAATTCACTCTCTAACGTGAAACTAAGTAAGACTTTGAAAAGAATTCCTGAAGCATCAGCTGAAATTTAAGGAGCCTTTTTCTGCTGCAGGGTCTTTTCTGCTATACTAATATATAAAAGAAAGAGTTTGTGTGTTTGTGTGTTTCAGCTATTCTCCGGCCAAATTAAGCAACCCAGAAGTATGGAACTTGGCATGTAGAAGCCATAGGTCGTTATGCTATTAACCTCGAAGAGTTTTTTTCGAAATTTGCTTTAGAGTTTTTTAAAATTCGATTTTTATGCGATTTTTCAGCTAAATGGAGATATCACGTCATCAGCCCTGTCTAGTCTTAACTTTGCGAAAATTAATATTTTGAGCAGTTTTGGAGGGGATTTTAGTAAATTTTATTGTAAATATTTATTTATGGTTGTATTTATTCGTTTTTTAACTCTTTGGGGGAGGAATTACATTTGTTTTTCGAAAAAATCGTTGTCAAAAAAATGTTTTTTTCTAAATTTCATTTTTCCGATTGGCAACACTACTTTGATAACAGTAGATTTTCAATTTTTTAAAATGTGAATTGTATTTGATTCATATTCAAGGCGATGTGATTTCGTTCTTTGCTTAACTTTTGGCGCCGAAAATTTTGTGAAGGGATATCAACATCAGATGGATTGTTAGCCCACCAACGTTAGTTGACAATACTAAAGTTTCGCCACCGTATTAAATTCATGTATCTGTGTATAATTTTTGTTTATAATTTTTTCTTATTAACTTTTGTTATTTGTAATATTGCGTGTTGTTTGCCGCAATGGAAAAAGTACCCATCATTCAATGCCTAAGGTTATTAAAGCTACTATTTTTATTGTTGTGGCCACTGGATAAAGTGTAGTATAGGTGGGGGGCATTGGCGATGTCAATTCTTTTGGCGACCAAAATCGATCGCCAAGCTACTACACGTAGCGATTAATGTCCGGAAGCCAGAATGAATTCGTTATCTCACCATAATATCTGCATAAAAATCGCCAAATCCAAGGGAAAATAGTCAAATCCAAACCCTACCCCCCTATACTACACTTGAACCAGCCTGATTACATCTTTAAACCTTTTTGCTGTATTTGTAAAAATTTTGCTTCCCCTATGTTTATTAATTTTATGCTATTCTTAGAGTCAACAATGCAAAAACATTTGTGCATATTTTGGTACTAATCAGTTATAAGGACCTTGGATTTGCACGGTTGCTTTTCCTTATTCTCGCTAACCTGAATGTTGGTGGTATTATCAATCTACGATTGTGCTTGGGCTACAATTCATGTGATTTTGATATCACAACAACAGAAAGTAGTCGCGACCCCAAAGTAAGTAAAGCTGCGAACTAAATCATCGCTTGAATATCAGTACACTTTAGTGGTACGTCTTGCCTACTTTTAGTGTCACCACAGCCAAATTGGTGACATGTGAATCACTCCTTGATATCAAACAACAAAGATTTTTACGTGTTTTTTTTAAAAAGAAAGACCAGTTAGATTTTGGTGGGAAATAGCACGATTTGCGTGGTGCCAATTTTGACTGCGGTGATGTTAATACATTAGAATACAAATTTTTATTTATAAAGATTTTCTGACATATTCTTTTTTTCTGAGCAGTTTATGGTAGTTTAATCAAAATCAGACTTTTGCTTATCTGTTTAGGGCTGCTTTTCGGTTTGAATTAATGTTAAAATTTCTACTATATGCTAGGTTACTTCATATATATTTACGTTTATTTTATTCATGTTTTAATTTTTTATATTTTCTGGCAAAATTAAGGCTTAATTTTCTTTTGTTTTTGATAACCTTTTAATTTTAATTAATGCTATATTTTCTATTTTAGTGTCACACACTTTTATATTTGTTTATTTTCTGAACTGTAATTTTCTTGTTCATTGTAGTTTTAATTAATTATTTGATATTGTGAATCAAAAATTAGTTTTTAAGCCAAAAAATGATTTGTGAAGTTCTTTGTAAACAAAAGCTTAGATAATGAGGTACTTATGTATTAGCATCACCACATCAAAATTGGTGCCACGTGAATCACATCTTGAGACCAAAACACCAAAGATTCTAAATTTTTTTTATAAAAAACCAATTAATTAGCATGACTATTTGGTCGGAAAAAAGCAGTTCCTATGACGTTTCCTTTCAATGAGAACGAAAAAGGGGTACATTTGCATTATTGCTACATATAAAGGACCCATATTAAGCACCTGGCTGCCAATTCAGAGTGTATGACATATAGGAATTAAGGGTTGCCAACTTGGTGAGTTATTAATAGAGTTGGCGATTTTTGCAATAATACGTAAGTACCGAAAAAGGTTATTGCTTTTTTCCTTTATCGGCAAATTCCATGTTTCGTCGATGTAAGCAAAATAGTATCAAAATCTAGCTTATAACAAAAAGAAAAGGTCCTGACGTATTATTACAACAATTGCCAACTTAATTAATAACTTGCCAAATTGGCAACCCCGATTTCATGTGTTGTGTGCACTTAATTGGCAATTATATGCTTCATTTCATGTAATGTCGCCAATAGGTTGCAATAATATGTAAGTACCATCCCTTCAAACTAATTGGGATTATCAGAGTGCCAATATCGAGATTTAAGTTAGAATTTGATACTTATAATATTAGTGTCATCACAGCCAAATTAGCGCCATGCTAATCGCTCATTTATATTAAAACAACTAAGATTCAAAGGTGTTTTTATATGAAAAAGAAATCAGTCAGATTTTGGTGGGATATAGCGTAATTTGCTAAGTGCCGGTTTGGTTGTGGTGCTGCTAATACGTAAGAAAACGAATTTTTATTTGCGTATGAGGTTTTCTGACATGTTTTCTTTTCGTTCTGAGCTGTTTGTGGTAGTTTAGTCAAAATTAGACCTTTATTTTTATATTTAAGGTTGCTTCTTGTTTTGAATTAATGTCATAAAATCGGTGCCAAACAAATCACACCTTCGTGTCAAAACAACGAAGATTCTAACATATTTTATATGTGAAAAATCAATCACACACACAGTCAGATTTTGGCAGAAAATGGCGTGATTCATGAGTTGCCAATTTGGCTGCGGTGACATGAATAATACTGATAATAATTGCTCATTCATGAACACAAATATCAGTGGATTTTTTAGACAATGGAATTAAACAAAAAAAGTAGTACTAAATTAAACTATTTGATTTAAACAGATTAGCAATATTTATAAAAAACTACCTTCCATATATTTGTCAAACATGTTTTTAAATACATTTTGGTATATGTTCTACATGTTGCTTTTGGGGGGGGGGGGAAGGGCTCATAGTTTTTATGAAAAGATAGTTACTATAGTTACTACTTAAAAGATAGTCTATCTCATGAAAAGATAGTTATATTATTCATCAAGAAGATCTTCAAAGAAACTATTGATGTGATTGAATGCATAATTAAGTAATTTTCATTTGCACTTTAAAGTTCTGAGTTAATGCAATTTTTTGTTATGTTGCACATTATGGTTTAATTTTTTTTTTTTTTTTGACAATCTGTTTTTCATATAGAGATTTTTGAAGATTTTATACATATGCATTTTATATATTTTTGTTACATTTCTATGACTTTTTTTTGGTTGAAAGAAAAGGTCCTTGTTTTTCTTCCTTTATCAGCAAATACCATGTTTTCATCATTACAGGAAAACACATCAGATGCTGATCAATGTTAATAAAAAAATTTTGTCACGTGGTATCATGGCTTAATTTTGCTTCTGACAATCTTCAAATATATAAATTTATTTATACCACTTGTGATCGAAAAATACTTGTGAAAAAAAGATGCAGCTTGATACAATTTTCTGATATTTCTCTTGAGATTTTTTTAAAATTCATTGCTGATGCGATTTTACTTCTCATGGCATCACGGTTTAACTTTGCTTCTGATATGTTCCTCATTTAGTTTTATGAAGATCATATAATTTATACAAATCACCCTGTCAATAACATATTTCAATGATCACTAATTATTTATCATTGTATTTTCTCATTTGTTCTTTGCGACTGAATAACAAATATTTTTAATCAAAATATTGCAAAAAATTATTGTTTAAAAATTAATTTTTTATCAACAAGGTTTTATTATTTCCTCATTAGGTTCATAATTTTTTTTAAATCTGTTTTTGATGGGTTTTTTTTAAAAATGTTGGTTCTTACTAATTTAATTTTTTCACTATTGTGTTACATCTAAATTTTATATTAAATGTAATGTAGATGTTGGATAGTATTACTTGCATTCCTCATGTAATTTAATGCAGCAGTGGATTTAATTTAATAGTTTATTACAATATAGGGCTATTTTAGGTGTGTTTTTAAATTTAATTTGTACTAATTTAATTTTTTTCCAATTGAAGGCTTCCTAATATTTTATTTATGATAGTATTTTAGGGAAATGGTTTATTATAATTAATTTTTTCTTCTGATTTATATATTTCATGTTGTTTTACTCATAGTTCCCCATAGCGGAAATATGCTACTATTATTACTTTTTTGTTATAATTATTTATATTTTCATTCTTTCATTCCTATTTACCTTTTTAGCATGTTAATTTTCTCTCTTACATTCAAATATGTTCTTATGGAATCATTATTTATTGTTAATCAAAATTTCAATGTGAACACTCATAAAAAAATTATTTTTAACTTTTGGATACACTGCCATGTAATGGCTCAAAAAAAAAAAATTCTCTTTCAAATATATCATGTTTGCAGAAAGAAGCTGAATTTTATTGTTTAAAAAAATTTAACCCGTGTGAAGAACGGTACTTCAGCTAGTTCATTATGAAGTTAACTAGGATGAGAGATAAAAGCCCAAATTACGTATGTTTGTTCTCAAATCAGACTAAAAATTAATAATTAACATATTTTATATTTTTTGTATTTTGAGCTTAATGCATAATTGAGTACAAATTTTGTAATAAAAATACATCCATATTTTATATAATTTATATTGACGTCAGTTAAAAATAATTTTTTAAAAATTTTTTTCGAAATTTTGATGTTTTTTTGGGAATAACTATTACGTTCCCGGGATTTTAGAGAAATTCCCGGAAATTTAAGGAACTGAATAACCGGAAAAGCATCACCCAATGACGTTTCCCCAAATAGTGTTATATTTACATGTACACTGCTGTCCAAAAGTTAAACATAAATCGTAAAATGCGAAAAACATGGAGTAAATATTCGTATGATTATTCCAAATTTCTTGCGGATATAAATTGGGTGAAGAAGAAACATTGGGTTTATGCAAAACTTTTCAGTCCACTACGTCCTGAGCGAAACACCGGCGCATGTCGGAACGCGAAGAAACCGATTCATGCAGCATAGGCAGTTTAGACAAGTTTCATGCAACTGCTGTGCGAAGGAACGTTAACCATCAAACAAGGTGAATGATGGCACAAAGACGCCAATTGGACATGTTTACGAAAGGAAGAATCGTTGGAATGCTGGAATCCTCACGATCACAAACTGAAGTGTCTCGAATTCTGAATGTGGACCAGTCTGTGATCTCAAGACTGTGGCAGAGGTTTCAAAGAAAGGGAGATGTTACCCGACAACCAGCATCAGGTCGACCAAGAGTCACAACCCCTCACCAAGACCGATATCTGGTAATAAGTGCGCGACGTCAGAGGGGCAGTACTGCCAGAGCACTGGGTTTGGCGCTCACAGTCACTACAGGAATACGAATTTCGAGACAAAATGTTTACAGGAGACTCAATCATGCTGGCCTGTATGACAGAAGGTCAGCAGTTTGCATTCCTCTCACCATTGCGCATAAACGCGCTCGTTTGAACTGCAGTTTGAAACATCCACATAGGAGTGTGGGAGAGTGGGCCACTGTGATGTTCAGTGACGATGCCCGGTTTATTCTGAGTAGTGATTCTCGGCGGGTAACGATATGGAGAGAACGTGGAACACGTTTTGAACCAAGAAACATAACAGAAAAACATCATTTTCCATCCAGGGGAGTAATGGTATGGGCAGGCATCATGATGGACGGCCGCACAGACCTCCATTTCTTTGACACGGGGTCTGTGATTGCTCAAAGATACAGAGATGAAGTTCTTGAGCCTTATGTTCGCTTGTTTCGAGATGCTGTCGGTCCTGACTTCATATTCAAGGATGATAATGCGCCATGTCACCTAGCGGTGCTGATTAATGACTTCCTTGAAACAGAAAACATCTAGCGCATGTCGTGGTCTGCAAGCTCCCCTGATTTAAATCCTATCGAGCATGTATAGGATATGCTTGGGAGACAAATTGCAGCTCTTTCGCACCCACCAAGCTCCGTTACAGAACGGAAGAGAGCTCTCCAAGAAGCTTGGAACCGTTTGAATCCACAACTCATTCATTATCTCATAGCAAGTATGGTAAACCGCCTTGCAGCGTGCCTGGCTGTCAGAGGTGACCACACGCCTTATTAAACTACAGCATCAGTATTTTATTTAATGTTTTCTTTCATTTTTTCTTTAAAATGGGAATCCTTGCTATGCTCAGTTTTCTTTCAAACTGCTACTTTGGATAATAAAATTAATTATTAACATTCTTTTGATTTGCTTCCTTATTTTATAACCATTTTACACCCGCATATCACGTTTCCCGCCATCATTCTGATTTACAGTTCCTTCTTTATTCACATAATTATCAATTATGCTTAACTTTTGGAGACCAGTGTATATACAGGGTGTTTAGCCTTAATGTGACCCAATAGCTAATGCCCGAACCGTTAAGTTTAGATATGCACTTCCAATTTGAAAAATGTTTTAAAAAAGTTAAAGAATGTGTTTACGTGCTTTTAAAACCAAAAAACCCATTTACAAAAAAAAAAAAGAAGAAAAAAATTATTTTTTATACGGTTCCCATGTCCTATCACTTATATTTAGGAAAAGATGCAGTACACAAAAACAAAGTAAACACAAAAAGTTTCATTTTTTTACCATAAATACTGGCCGAGTTATGCCTACATAAAAATTTGAAGCATCCGAGTTGCTCAGAAAAGAGTATAAGTATTACAATATATATACAATCGCTATCTACAGAAAGTCTAGATGTCCAGTATCTATATGTTCACTATCTATAGAAAGAGAAAGAGAAAAACTCTTAGTAATATTAAAACATCGTAGTCAACATCATAGATTGACAATTTGTATTGCTGAATGGCAAAAAAGGAAAGTTAAATTAAGGAAATACAACTTGTACCGAAAAGATTAAAACAGCTTTTTTTAACATATAGCAGCAAAATAATACAGGATTTGAGGTTCAAATTATAGCACAATGTGGAATGATGCGCTAATCATGAATCAGGGGCTTTATTATATCAGAATGACCAAATTAATTTAAATAATTATGAAGGTACGTGGTCTCTGGCACTAGACAAGGGAATACGTCTATGACAACTCCCAGTTTTATACAATATCTTCGAGTGGGAAATTTAATGGCATAAAGTCTTGTCACCTCTCTCTTATTTCGTCTGCACTGTCCATAAAACAGTACCATTTCGCAGTATTCTTCATTTGTATACATCTCGTTCTCCCCTACTAGAATTCGTAATATTAGAATACGACTGTATGCAATTGCAAACGACTACAAAATAGATTTTTAACGTTCGTCATGATCAACAAAACGCAGCAAATCAGACTGAAGCCGCAGCATATAAGTCTATTTTTTGGAACTGCTTTTAAACTGTTTTCTTCGTCCAAAATATTTCATTTTTTCTATGTTTTACACGTACACAGAATAAATTTTATTTTTTAAATACTCAATTATTGTATTATTAATGTATGCTTTTAAATTAAAAAAATATTTACATAAGAGTGACGTGCAAGAGCGAAAGTTTCCTGGCAGAGTTCCAACTAATTTCACTTTGGAGACGGCCCCTTACTAGCTTCTTGAAAATTGCCATGAAAATGGAAAAATGTATGATTTTCAAAGTTCAATAACTCGGCCAGTTTTTATCGTAATAAAATGAAACTTTTTGTGTTTACTTTGTTTTTGTGAGCTGCATCTTTTCTTAAATATAAGTAATAGGACCTGGAGACCGTATAAAAATTAATTTTTGAAATTTTTTTGTAAACGGGATTTTTGGTTCGAAAAGCACTTAAAACATTCTTTACCTGTTTTAAAACATTTTTCACATTGGAAGTGCATATCTAAATCGAACGGTTCGAGAATTAGCTATTGAGTCACATTAAGGCTGGACACCCTGTATATATATATATATATATATACATTACAGGAATATACAAAATATAGTTATATACCTAAGATAACTATAGTCATGATAGAATAGTTTCAGCCACAGAAATACTAGAGCAATATATATATATACAAGAGGTGATCAAATGAAAAGGTACAAAACGACATAAAAATGAAACAGTTAAATATTTGCATATTCCGCCGAGGGAGAATGTAGCGAGACATCTCGGGATGCCATTGGAGACTCTGACTGGGATCGGATCATGCGCGGGTGCCCGCATGCGCAGGAGAGAGCAAAGGCTCTTATAAAAAGCGGCGTCCAAATGATACGAGCACAGAATTACTCGAGCACAGAAAAAGCATTAACTCCGATGTGTACTGTGAGACACTCCGACGCCTACGCAGGTCCATCAAGAACAAAAGACCGGGGCTGCTCACGGAGGGTGTGGTTCTGCTCCATGATAACGCGCGTCCACACGTCTCCAGAGTCACACAAATGGAACTGGACAAGTTCCAATTGGAGACATTGGACCATCCGTCCTACAGTCCGGACATGTCACCCTGCGATTTCCATGTGTTTGGTCCACTGAAGAAACACCTGAAAGGAAAGCGCTTCAACTCGGACGACGTACTCAAGGACACTGTGAAGGACTGGGTCTCGTCACAGCCACAGGAATTCTGGGAACAAGGAATCCTGCGGCTTGTTCATTAGTGGGATCGTTGTGCTCAGGCCTATGGTGTATATTTTGAATAAAGTCTATATTTATACCCACCGTGTCGTTTCGTACCTTTTCATTTGATCACCCCTTATATATATATATATATATATATATATATATATATATATATATTCTCCCCTTACACATCTATTCCTCCTCGGGAAGGAAGTGTAATCTTTCTACGCTTTTCTTTAGAGAAGCAATACTGAACCTGTGACCCTCAGGGCTTTTCTGAACGACCCACTCATGGCCCATTGCTCTAAAAAATTAAATCATTTTAGAACGCTGTATTAAGGCCGTATGGTACCATCTTCACAATTTTTTTATTTTTAATAATTGATATTTGGTTTTAATCGTATTTTATAAAGGTTAACATCTGATAATAATACCGTACAAAAAATTTTTAATTCGTTGCAAAATGTTTGTAAAATTAAAATTTTTTGATCTTTTTTTTTTTAACATTTTTTAAATCCCTAAGGCTTTTAAAAATATTTCTCTTCTTTAAAAATTTTTTCCAAGTACCTTATAATATACCACATAAAACTGTGCATGGCTTTTTATTTCCGTTGCTGCTCTTTAATTTTTTATTAATTTTTTTATAGTTAAATTTCCAAAAATTCTCAAAAAACATTAATTTTAATTTTGGAATTTTTTAGAAAAAGTACTAAACATTTTAGAGCTAATTCTATGCACAGTTTTACATAACATACATTTCAGAACATGTATAAAAAATTTCAAACCCATGCTTCAATTGTCAAAAACGCCTTCGGGTTTTGAATAATAGTATATGTACAAAAACTCAACATGGAGAAAAATGAGTTTGAAGTTTTCATTCCATGAATAGCATGATATAATATTCATCGAATATTCTGAAAATTTTATGAAACGTTAATTAGCTTATTTAAAATTGCACAATTGTAGAACAATTAAACAGTATACTGCCATAATGAATATATAGAAAAAAACGAATGAAAAATCAATATTTCATAAAACTTTATCTTAATAATTATAAAAAAATTTAATACATACACTTCAGAGCTAATTCCATGCTCAGAGCTAATGCACAGCATGTACAAAAGATGTTTATGTCTTTATTTTTTATTTTTATGATTTTAAAAGCCTTCGCATGTTTTATATTATGCACAAAATGAAGGCAAAATCAAATAACAATTTATAGGTAAAATATATCAAAATCAAAGAACTGCATCTGTGCATTTATTTAAATAAATATCTTAAAATATTTTAATAATAAAAGTGTTGAATTTCACTCACATGGGATACATATATATCACCAAAAACAAATATATAAAAATGGAAGAGTTTCTCTATTCTTGCGAATTAGATTTGTAATTATCTGAGTTATCAAAAATGAGATTTAGCGTTTGTGCTTTGGAAGAATCCGTTTTGAAGGTTTAATTTCTTTCATAATAATATCATAAAAGTCACGTACAACTTTTAAATCTTGACCAAATCCATTTGCTCTTCAGTAAACAGTTCCCAAACTAGAATTTTTGCATGAATTGCACAATTATTTCTTGAAATGATTTGTTACTGCATATATAACGTCAGTCTCATTTACGCGCCGTATAAAAATAATTAATTGTTTTTTATCAGGATCTTTTCAAGCAGATAATTTGAAATGTGGTCGTGGTAGTTGCTGTCCAGCATCAAATTTTGCTCCATATCTTGATAAAAAATACAGGTAAACCTTTGAAGTTTTTCATGCATGTTTTTAAAGATTCGAGATATCAAATAAGATAAAAAATTTTCTACAGTTTAATGGTTTTTAGGGTATTATATCGTCTTAAAAAGTTTAAGCGGGAGATCAAATCAATCAAGCAATCAAATCTACCAAATTGCTGTCCATGTCATATGGAGTAAGAAATGCAATATTTTTTGTTCTATTTGTAACTGCAACAGTTAGTAATGAATAACTATGTAGTAGTGAACTGAAATGGAGTATTATTTTGTGGAGTAACTATTTTGTGGGTGAAATTGAATTCCTTTTGTAAACAAATAATTCTGATTTCAGTGTGGAGTTCATTCAAAACTTTTTGCTTCCATTCTGTACTTGATAAATTAATATGTGAAATAAATATAAGAGAGGCTTTGTCAAAAGAAGAAAAAATCAAATTATCAAACGGCATGTCAACTTCGTTTGTATGACACTAGAATGTAAACTAGGGGCATGGTTATGGAAGAGAACCGAAACTACTCAAGAAAAAATGCATAAAACCAAAAGAAAAAATTATATGTGTTTGATAGAGATGAACATAGTATTAAAAGCAGAAAATGAATTTTAATACTTTGATCAATTTCCATATTTTGTTCAGCATTCCTTCGGTCTTATAATGCTTTTTCCGTTAATCCTCATGTTGCGGCCCGCGTGAAATATCGACTATATATTCTCGGCGGGTAGAAGGGTTGAGTACCCCTTCTTTAGAGGTTCCAGTGGTGTAACAGTTTGGATTTGTCCATGATGGGGAGTTAAGAAAGAGGAATGCTAAGCATCTACAACTTTATCTGGTTTATCATGACTGGCGATCTGGCATCGCTATCTATATAATAATCAGTACGTAAAATAGCATGAAGGATAGCGGTTTCTTTTTTGTTAAGATAAAACATGAAGTATTATTATGCTTAATACTAGTTTTTTTTTTCATAATTTGTTCCAATGACATTGATTTTATATCATGAACTAATCTCTGCCTCTACTTTTTCTAACAGTTGCTTTAAATATTAAACATTATTTTAATTTTATAAAAATTATTTATGTGTAGTAATTATAAAAATATTCATCCTTATTTCGTAAAATAAATCACAATGGTTTTTTTGAAGTAATAACTTCTTTAGGGCGCGATTCGCTGGAGGGGGAACTTGAATGATGCGTTATAAGAAGCCAAGTATTGTTACGCTTCGGGTTTGTAGCGCTCGTAACAATGGATCGGAACTTTCCGTAACAATGTCAAGTTTTTCAATAAAAAGGATTTACAACAATGACAAAATTTGGCGTCGAAAATCGGTTTCCAGCCAAACTGGAATTTCAGGACGTTGCTCTATTGACTGTATTAATTAACTTTGTTTAAAAAATAGTCGGTTATCAGTAACTTCTGTAGGCGCGTTTTGCTGGAGAGTGAACTTGAAAGAATGTCACGTTCGGGTTTGTAACGCTCATTCGTCTTTTTTCGTCATGTTGAAAAAATGTTATTGTTACAACAATGACAAAACTTAGCATCGGAAATCGGTTTTCAGCCAAACTGAAATTTCATGATGTTGCTGTATTAACTGTATTAATTAACTTTGTTTATAAAGATAAATGCTTTTTTAACGTGTGATTAACTTGAAATATATTATTAAAATCTCAATGTCTTCAATGTTTTCCATTTTTTTTTACAAATTTCTGTGGATTTTCTTGCGTTTAAATTGCAAAAATAAATAAATAAAAAAAAAAAAATACAACGATTTTGTAAGTAGATTGGTACATTGTATATCTTTTTCTACGCTGCCAAGTTAGACTGAGATGGAATATTGTGAAACTTCTTTAAAAAATTTATAATATTTCGTAATTTTGAAATTTTTTTTATTTTCTGCTTTTTTGCACATAAAATATTTTTTTAGAAAGCACTTTTCCATTTCAAGGAGCCTTAAAAATGCAACGGAAAAAAATGGCTAAAATCACCAAAAGCCAGTAATAATTAATTGTAATGAACCTACCAGAGAATTGACCAGTTTGAGGTTTATGGTGCATGTGCAGAAAGGCAACTTATGATTCATTACAACTGATAGTTTTCTTTATTTTTAAAAAAGTGATTTAAAGTGAAAAACTTAAAGAATATAAGAAAAGGCTGAAATGTTTTCATCAGATACTACTATTTACATTTTGAATCTTTCTTTTTCATTAAGTGCAATCAAATATTTAGGGTTTTTCTCTCATGCATAATAATAATGAATAAATAATTTTATATGACAATACTAATATCCCCTTGTTCTTAATTCACCTAACTAATCCCTGAAATAACATTACAAAATTTGAAATTATCACTTTTATTGGGTGATCATAAGCACACACACTGTTTTTAAAAATTTATTTTGCATTCACTAAGCATGCACGAATAAATCCTGTTAAAACATTTAATAAAGCAATTTTCCCACCAAAAACTATGTTTTGTATTTTAGAACCTTGTAAAATATGCCTTTTTCTACAGCTTTGCTTGGATCATTGATAAGAATATTAATTGAACTTCCTAAAACGATAGAGTTTTTTAATGATATTCCTGTAAAACGAGAATTTAAATAGATGTCACACTTATTCGAAATGAAGCAAGAAAGAAAGAAAACAAGCTTACGTTTTTTTCCCAACAGTCCTTTCGGAAAAAGAATTGGTATTTCTGGTCGTGTCCGATTTGATCCATTGCATTTTGGAAACCAAGTCCTTGCCCTTCCTTTGATTCTATAGATCACAGAAACATGGAGAAAGCCATCAAATTTTGAGTACAACAGAAGATCCCGTAATGGTGTGGGTCCGTCCTATCTCTATCGTTCATGAAACACAAGGGGATATTTAAAGTAATATAATTATTGATCCTCTTTTTAACAATTGATTTTCCTTTCAACATACAGATAATTATATTTAACTCTATTTCTTAGGTAGTCCATTAGTTACTCAATTAAACAATATGGATTCAAACATGACCCACACAATGCCTTTTTTCTTTTATTTCTTTGGTATCTTTCTGTTAATTTTTTATTTAAAAAGGTGACAGAAATCTATTTATCTATTCATATTTGTGTTGGACAATACTAGTAATGATCATTATACAAAAGCAGTAAGCCTGGTTGAGATTTAAGTATTCGAAATTCAATGAATAGTTTGACATGTTTTATGATATAAAAAAATCAGATAAATGATTTATGGAGTTGATGAAATATTCATTAACTTAGCAACGGTTGATCAATACGAAAATTCGTGCTGAAAAGGAAAGTAATTCAAAACAAATAAAACCACGTGACATTCAAAATGTGTTCCGACTGATTCAGAATTCAGGACCAACTCTGAAAATAATTCATGAAAGAATAGCGAAAAACAACGGTTTGCAGCAAACGGATAGAATAAACGTTGAGTTTTTTATGATGAAGTAAAAAGAAAAATGGGTTGGTTATATATTTATTTATTTTACTGGCGTTCAAGTAACAAGTCGGTATCAGGCTATACGGAAGCTTAAAACTACTCAATGTGTGTTGTCCATCATTCAGATACATTCAAGTGAGATACCATTCACAACATTAGGAAGCATTTATCCCGATATTGAAAACACAAGTTGGCAAATGACATTCTTCAATGTTGCGAATGTTATCAGTTTGTCTTGGTACCCTTTTGATTTCAAGAGTCCCTACAACCTAATGTCACATGGTATTAGATTGGGAGAAGGGGGAGGCCATGTGAGAGGAAAAAGTTGAGTGACAAAGTGATCCTTGCCAAAAGTTTAGTGAAGAAGGCGTTGAACACTGGGCACAAGGATAGGCAGTTGGGTATGTTCAAGGTCACGATGTAATTTTCCGGATTCTTATAAAACACTTTCATACAGAGGTTTTTCTCCATTAAGGACAGGATTTATAAGCGTACAGCTTCCATTACTGTTATCTGATGCAACATTTCTTTTTAAAACATATACTAACGGTTTCGCGTAAAAACCATACTTACTGTTCGGCTTATTGCTTTTTTTTTTCATCTCACCCATGTTATGCTCAAGTTCTGTCTGCAAATTCCGTCTTTTCTGCATTTAATAACCGTCAACAACCGAAGCCTAATCGTGTTATTTTACTCTCGACAGCCAGGAATTTAGTGATGAAAGAAATCAAGATTTGATTTTAATTAGCAATATAATAACCAAAAAATAACTCATTGTTATTTCGCAAAATTAATGCGCGTTCGATCCCGACTGTAATCGATAGATTTTCTGGATGCATAAATCGTAGGCGCGCATGTTATATGATTAAGTGGGATGTAAAAGATTCTTTGAATATCAATGTGGCTCTCAGCAATTTTTAGCAGCCGATGAGAACTTAAATTAAAAATTAATGGAAGTGTCAAATTTGGTAGTGAGGGCCGTCATTAGAGGGGGTGCCACCATGAGATAATTCTCACATTTTGGGAATTGCAGTGTCTGGAAAAGGCTCAGTTGTTGATATGCAGACGATTAGGGGGAAAATAAACCACACACACATGTATATATACAGAAGGTCTTTCAAATTTTATGGAAATGATTTTGAAATTCATTTTCTCCTTTGTATTTTGAGATAAAACTTTGGAAACTTCGGAATAATCGTGTGCTAAGGCTTTGATTTGATTGGAATGTAAAACAAAGGATTTATTTTTAAAATGGCACCTAAAAATGATATATGGCTGGAAGATTAAGTAATTACGCTTTCCGAGGAGAAATATTCCTATCAATAACTCAAAAAGCGTCCTGAAGATCTATGTGATTGCATTTCAATCAAAGGCATTTATAGTATATTAAATTTGAAAGAGAAAAAGCGTCTAACACAAAGTAAAAATGAAAACATGACCACGAAACTTCCTCCTAAGACTGTTCAAACGCAGGCAACTATCAAGAAAATGAAGTCTCTGATCAGAAACTCAGAGATTTATTGCATCGAAATTAGGAATGTCTTCCGGAACTGTAATTAAAATCATTCATAAGGTTTTAAAGTTAAAACAGATTTTTAAACCTAAAGTTCGTCTCCTTTTTTTAAAACATATTGCCGAAAGAAAAGCAAATGGTAGAAAATTATGCAAAAAAACATCTAGCTGCAGAAAAATGGAAATTTTTGGTAACACCCAATGAGGTATGGGTCTATTTAACTGACTGTAGTAAAAAAAAGGTAATTTTCTATTGCTCAACTGACGGGAATGATCGTATCTAAATGATTCATTACAGTTGTAGGATATTCTATCGGTAAATTAAAAAGCAAAAAAGTCTCAAGTAAAGCCAAAATTAATTCATTCTACTATCAGTAGAATATTTTAGAACCAATTTTTGAACATGAAATTCCATTTTTATATGGTATAAGGACACTGACAAAGTTGAGCTTCAAATGGACAAAGCCTCTAGTGACACACCTAAGTCAACTGCCGCTTATTTAGCAAAGAAATAATCAGAAGCAGGAATAAAGTGTATCCCATTTGATTAAATACGTGTAAAATCACCCTACGCTTTTGCAATGGACTGTGACTAGTGGTCAAGATAACGGATTCTTGGCTGGGGCGTATTGCGAGGTGGAGACTAGCACTGCTGAAGACCCGCTGTGCAGGGAAGCGATGTAAGTTTAACCCTGTCGAGAGCTCAAACGTCCTCCTGTTGGTTTGTTAGCTAGGAGAGGGAGGGGGGGCTCACACGAGTCGTCCTTGACCATGGTTCTACATTACAAGGTCCGTAGCCAAAAGCTGTCGTGCACACAGCTGAATAAGACGACTTTCATATTTACTCACTCACATTCAATCTTCAATGAACTTTTGTGCTTTCGGTTTATTAAAACGAGCCTTAGGAAAACGGCATCCAAGAACACTGAACGGACTTCATGAAACGGTTCAAGCGGAATGGAGTTCAATTTGCATGACAGTACTAAGAAAAAGTTTACTCTGATGAAAAATTCGATCTGGAGGTATTGTTAAGAATTCTGGCTATCAGATAGAAGCCAATTTATACAAAAAATACGATATTTATTGATTAAAATTAACTGTGGTTTCCATGAAATTTTTCAAAATTTGATTTTGAAGTTGAATTTATCCATTCAAACAAAAAAAAAACCTAAAAAATTACACATTTTGAATTTTATTTTAAATAAGGAATCCTGAACAATAACAAATAGGATGATATTCACTATATGGAATTAAATTAGTCCTTTGCATTCGAAATACAGATACTTATGTGTGAATAAAAGTTTTAAATAAGTAACTGTCACGAGATATTAAATGTTTACTATCACGCAAATCCTCTAGAAAATAAAATAAATACAATAGATGAACTGTTTTAAACATTTCTTTACGTAGATGGCAGCACAAAAGTATTTATCGATTCATAAAAGCATTATATGTAAAATAACAGAAATTAGAATCAATGCCGTGTTATTTGTACCATACAAAATTCAAGACTGGCACGGCGTATTTATGCTATCCGAAACATTCTTGTGAAATTCATACATATGTAATTTTTGTGGAAAAAGTTTTTGTGTTACCCTCTTTGCTGCTGCAAAGCAACTTCTGCACCATTCATCGAATTGTCATCGTTGACGCCAAATATAATGCCAAATGGCACAGCGAAATGATCACCAACATTGGGCTATGTTTCCATTGAATTGCCATTATAATGTAAGGAACGGCGTTGCTGGCGAATATTATAATTTTAACATAAAATAAACCACAACTGAAAAAATTTTAATGTTTTACACATCCAGATATAAATTATTTACACTATTTTAAACGTTCATTACACAAAATTTATAACAAAGTGTCACTTTTGCGGAGCAGAGATTAGCTTAGGAAGGTGTTTTCAAAAATCGACGCACAAGAGGGTTATGGAGCGTTATAAATAAAATAAAAAATCCTTTTTATCTCAGCTGTTAAACGTTCAGACAAAATTTAACAAACATGGTTATTTGGTTCAGTTGAGATATACAAAAAGCTTTTTTTTTGTTTGTTCAATTTGCAATTCACTTTGATAATAATTAATAATTATGTGATTAAAGAAGGAACTGTGAATCAGAATGGCGGGAAACGTGATATGCGAGTGTAAAATGGTTATAAAATAAGAAAGCAAATCAAAAGAATGATAATAATTAATTTTATTATCCAAAGTAGCAGTTTGAAAGAAAACTGAGCATAGCATGGATTCACACTTTAAAGAAAAAATGAAAGAAAACATTAAATAAAATACTGATGCTGTAGTTTAATAAGGCGTGTGGTCACCTCTGACAGCCAGGCACGCTGCAGAGCGATTTACCATACTTGCTATGAGATGATGAATGAGTTGAGGGCTCAAACGGTTCCAAGCTTCTTGGAGAGCTCTCTTCAGTTCCGTAACGGAGCTTGGTGGGTGCGAAAGGGCTGCAATTTGTCTCTCGAGCATATCCCATACATGCTCGATAGGATTTAAATCAGGGAGTTCGCAGGCCAGGACATGCGCTGGATGTTTTCCATTTCAAGGAAGTCATCAATCAGCACCGCTCAGTGACATGGCGCATTATCATCCTTGAATATGAAGTCAGGACCAACAGCACCTCGAAACAAGCGAACATAAGGATCAAGAACTTCGTCTCTGTATCTTTGAACAGTCAGAGACCCCGTGTCAAAGAAATGGAGGTCTGTGCGGCCGTCCATCATGATGCCTGCCCATACCGTTACTCCCCTTGATGGAAAATGGTGTCTTTCCGTTATGTTTCTTGGTTCAAAACGTGTTCCACGTTCTCTCCCCGCCGAGAATCACTACTCAGAATAAACAGGGGATCATCACTGAACATCACTTTGGCCACCTCTCCCACACTCCAATTTTCATGTTTCAAACTCCAGTTCAAACGAGCGCGTTTATGCGCAATGGTGAGAGGAATGCAAACTGCTGGCCTTCTGGCATACAGGCCAGCATGATTGAGTCTCCTGTAAACATTTTGTCTCGAAATTCATATTCCTGTGGCGACTGTGAGCGCTGAACCCAGCGCTCTGGCAGTACTGCCCCTCTGACGTCGCGCACTTATTACCAGATATCGATCTTGGTGAGGGGTTATGACTCTTGGTCGACCTGATGCTGGTTGTCGGGTAACATCTCCCTTTCTTTGACACCTCTGCCACAGTCTTGAGATCACAGACTGGTCCACATTCAGAATTTGAGACACTTCAGTTTGTGATCGTGAGGATTCCAGCAATCCAACGATTCTTCATTTCGTAAACATGTCCAATTGGCGTCTTTGTGCCATCATTCACCTTGTTTGATGGTTAACGTTCATTCGCACAGCAGTTGTACGAAACTTGTCTAAACTGCCTATGCTGCGTGAATCGGTTTCTCCACGTTCCGACATGCGCCGGTGTTTCGCTCAGGACGTAGTCGAGTGAAAAGTTGTGCATAAACCCAATGTTTCTTCTTCACCCAATTTATATCCGCAAGAAATTTGGAATAATCTTAAGAATATTTACTCCATGTTTTTCGCATTTTACGAATTATGCTTAACTTTTGGACACCAAATACATTTATTAATATTTTACAAATATTTGAATTTATTATGAGTTTTCATCAATAAATTAATATTGTCGAATATATTTTTTATTTTCATTCATTCTTTTTCTATCCTATACATCAGTAATTACTGTTGTTGATTGTAAGACCGAGACAATAGTCTTATGGTATGAGAAATAATATACATATATTTTCGAATGAAATTAAAAAGATATCTAGAAAAAACTCCGTCGATCGTTTTTCCATGTGTTGTGGTAGGGTCATTTCGGTTATTATTCATTTTATTCATTTGTAGCTCTAATTTATCTTGTACAAAGTTTACCAATAGTTGTCCATCTTCGAGCTCGAAATTAACATTGAAATATCTTGCTAAAGTTAGTCGCAACGAATGATAGTTTTCTCCTAATTCTTCAAAGCCTTCTCGACCGTAAATCGTAAGTCTTTCGAATAAAAACTTTATAACATTATTAACTGTTATTGGGTGAAAAGTAAACAACTACCATTATGATGTTTGTCCCATCGTCCAAAACACAGTGAGCAGCACATATATCACCAATTGATGACTGACCAATATCGATTTCACGAATATTTCGTAATAAAATGTCTATGTTCGAATTTACTATATTCGAGGTATCATGTGATTTCTGATAAATTGCCACTCCCGCTGATCTAACATATTTACGCTTAAATTTCGCAATACAGCTAAAATTCGGGATGTTAATATTTCCATCGTCATTTGACCAGGTTTCTGACAGAAACAAAATATGGCTTGAATCAATTACGGGATCGTTCACGTCTGACACATGTTTTCTAAGACTTTGGCAATTTAGAGTAACCATGAACAATTGTTTTCTGTCATTCATGAAAACAAGAATCGTTCTTCCTATTGCTGACAACGATGATTGGTGAAATTCATCTAGTAAAGATATGATCGATGTATTGTTTTTTCGATCATGATTACATCTATTATCATTGTCTTTTGACACTATGAGCAGTCCTTTAATACAGGTAACTCGAGATAGAGCAACACATAGTAATGGTAGAGAATGAGCCATTTGATATTCATAAGCAAATTCATTGAATGTTCCACCTTGAGATTTATGAATTGTCATGGCACATCCTGATACAGAAGGAAAATTATTTCTTTTTACGTTTATTGTTTTTTTTTCTTATGGCAATGGTAGATGTTCATCGTTCTATTGAGACGGCATATTTATCAATATTATGTGTCGCAGCCTAACCGGAAGCTTTTCGTCGAAGTTTTTTACCAACTTCTCGTGAATTCTCAAAAGCTAACCTTACTCGTGAAACTTCATTTTGTTCGTTTTGTTCAATATGTACTAATTTACCAACTGCACCGTTTGCCAATCCAACTGATACATCAATGTTTGTGGTGATAATGTATGATTTAATCACAGAGCCATAAGTTAATTACTTCAAGTAATTTTGAAAAAATCAAGTAACTCTTTATCCTTTGATATATTTTTAATCCTAATATAAAGCATGTAAAAAAAAAACCAATATTTTTTCATTTTGAAGCAAATTTTTTTCTACCGTGGGAAAACATCGAGTTAAAATGTAGATATGGCATGTGTTCTTGTATAATAATCCACCAACAAATTTTGCTTACTAATAGATTTCAGAAAAAACACATTTTGCTTTGATTCATATATATCTCATACTTTCTTCGAACAAAAATCTTAAAAATATCAATCTTTTATTTATTCAAGCTGGTGAATAACTTCCTATTCACCCGATAGGTAGCGCTGCGTCTTAACTCATTTTAGCTGCTACCTGAACTTATATCTCCCTCTCAATTTCCGTTCGCCTGGCCCGATTACACTTTTTGTAAAGCTCTCGTCACGCATTCATCAGCTTACTCCCCAAGTTAAGCGTGCGTAATGAAGTTTTATTTAAAAAATAATTTAATCGATTTGTTGGAGTAACGTGGGATTTTTGAAGTGAAACTTCTTTGCGCACGGGAGTGAATGGGAAATTTACTCAGTTTTGCGGAACAGTGAAAAAGCGAACAGAAGTAGTGATTGCCCCCATCCCCCCGAAACGTCACCATAGTTAGGAGATAGCGAATGGAAGGAAAAGAGAGCGGTGGGAGTGTACACCACGTGACTTGCGTTATATCCAAGAAAAAGTTGGTCGATTACTAAGGACGAATTGTGCATAAAAAGTATATCTTGCTGCTATGGACGAAAAGCCATTAGGTATTGGTGACATTAAGTGGGTTCTCTTGTTACTCTCGTAACGAACTCGCGTGGCGTATTTTCGTAGTTGTTATGTAATAAAAAACGTGCCGTTTTTAACGAATAAACGCATCCAAAATATTACCATTATATGGCTCTTCCCGTTACGGGAGTGTCTGGTGCATTGTGTACACTGGTGTGCAAAAATTAAGGACGAAGTCGAAAAATTAGCATATCAGCTGAACGAAGAGGCAGAGCGGACAGAAAGACCAATCAGGAGATTAAGTGAGGTGATGTACGGTAGCACATGCGCAGATATGCAGGTAGACGTAATGGGGGTGTGTCTGAGTAGTAAAGCATGTTGTCGGTGTAAGATTAGTATTTCTGGCAAAGAGATTGCACACCGTATAGCAGTTAAAATCACACCGAGTTGCTGCCTCAGCCAGAAATGGCGAATAATCAATCTGTTAGACGACATCTGGATGCTTTTACCCGAGGTCGAATCATTGGGAAGTTGGAGGAAGGTCGCAGTGTGACAAGTGTGGCTGCAGAGTTCGGAATTGCTCACAGCATCGTTTCACGACTTTGGAGACAATTTCAAACTACAGGAACAGCTATCCGGGGGTTCAGTTGTGGTCGTCCACGAGGAACCACACCCGCAGATGACCGGTATATTGCCTTACAGGTCAGAAGAAACAGGTGGCAGACAGCGAGAGAAATCGCTAGACACACGACACAGGTGACTGGACGACCGATATCGCGTTTTACCGTGGCCAGAAGACTGCACGGTGGTGGTCTGTTTGCACGACGCCCAGTACGGTGTGTACCTCTAACGCCTGCCCATCGGAGAAGGCGTTCTCTATGGTGCCGGGAATACCGGAATTGGAGAGACAATGAATTGGGGACGAGTACTCTTTACAGATGAGAGCAGATTCAGTCTGAGTAGCGATTCTCATCGCATACTCATCTGGAGAGAGCGAGGAAGCCGCAATCATCCCTCGAACATCATTGAAAGGGACATGTATGGAGGTGGCGGTGTTCTCGTTTGGGGAGGCATCATGCTTGGTAGTCGTACAGACCTTCACATCTTCGACGCAGGTTCAGTGAACGGGACCCGTTATTGTAACGAGATTCTTCTTCCATATGTGCGTCTTTTTAGAGGCGCTATGGGTCCGCAGTTCCTTTTCATGGACGGCAATGCACCATGTCATCGCACAGTAGCTGCCGAACAGCTCTTAGAGAGTGACGATATTGAACGTATGGATTGGCCGGCACGATCTCCGGATCTCAATCCCATCGAGCATGTACGGGATTTTCTAGGCAGACGCTTGGCAGCTCGTACCTTACCACCAGTAACGATTCCGGAGCTTCGATTGGCGCTGCAAGACGAATGGGCAGCAATGCCTCAACAACTCATTGACACCCTCATTCTCAGCATGGGTAGACGCTGTGAAACCTGCCTAGCAGTCAGGGGAGATCATATCCCCTTCTAAAGACCGGATATTTCTTGCTGGACACCCATCACAGGGATGTTTCGGCCTTCAGTCGCATTGCGCTCCATGCTACTTTTTCAATAAAGCTTCTTTTTATCCCTCTGATTTCTCTTTTAGTAAGTGTTGCTTACATTACTCATGTCCTTACGTATTGGGGATCTTACGGTATTAAATGTGTTCATTTGGAATGCTTTTGTACAAAGTTATATTGAAAAAACCGTCTCGTCCTTAATTTTTGCACACCAGTGTATATGTCACTAACGTTTTCTACGAATAGCGTCTTGCAAACCACATAGTAACTTATATTAGTGGTGCATTAAGTTTATATTATTAATTTTTATTTCCATTGAATCAAAATAAGTTCTGGTCAGAATGCCTAGAACAAATGGAAAAAGAGGAAAAGAGTTTCGTGAAAGAAAAAAAAAAAGAAACGAGTCTTACAGTAGTCGCATATGATGTGTAACATCTGACTTGTTATCGTGGTAAATACGCAATAGTGACTTTAATCCCGAAAAAAAATGAATCGGGTATGACTGGAAATAATTTTCTATCGAATTATTATATCTTTAATGAAAATTTTATTTAATTAACACAAGGAGTAATGCATTTTTTTTAACAAAAATATTTATTCTTGTTCAATTTGGGGAAGAGCGGAGACAATAGATTTATGAAAACTAAAGTATGACACATATACTTGTGATTTCAAATCGTTGAAAAACGGCGTCAATAACAGTACCACTGTTAGTTGTCGAAACATTTCTATTTGTGTTCATTTCGAGCTTGAGTTCGTCTTTTAGAAAAGTTATGAGCGGCTCAGCTTCTGACAAACTGAAGTTAACGTTAAAATCACCACTCAAGATCATGGGAAGCGAGTGATAGTTTTTTTTTTTAAAAGAGCAGAACCACCTTTGGTATACGGGAAAAGTGCAAAATGCAGGAAATCTTTAATTTTTTTAATTGTTTGATTCGGAGAAATGTATGCGACCACCAAAATGACTGTTGGTCCATTTTCAAATAAGCATTCTGCCGCACATGTGTCCCCAATATATTGACCAACCATACCCAGAGCTTTGAAACAATCTTTTATATTTATATCTCAATTATGGGAGAAATTATCGCAAGTTCGACTTGCTTGGTGGTCAAGGCGCGAGGACCCAGGTGCACGGCACCACCTAGCCCATTGGTAGTTACACCACTGTACTTTATTAAATTTATATAAGATTTTTTTTGTTGCATGTCTTAAAACATTTTTATATAAAACTATTGAGCAGAATCGGAAATAAAGAACTGTTCTGAAATATTTCAGGAAAGAGAATAATTTAAATCACATTACACTATTCATTCCATTATTCTTTTTAATTTCTCTTTTTATTAAACTGTTTAAAAAAGTATTTTGATGCAATTTAATATTGAGGAATATCGCAGAAAATTGTTTTGAATGAATAGAAATATATATATATATATATATATATATATAAAGGTTTCTGTCTTAACTAAAACTGATATTTTTATAAAATTAATTACCGTACAAATTTCGGAATATTCCTTATTTCGTACTCATTGAAGATATTTAATTATCATTGTAGATCTATAACAAATGAAAAACTGATGTTCCTCAGACAGAAACGAAACAGCGTAAAAAAAGCAGTTTCTTTGTATAACTAGAATTTCCGCCGGTTTTTATGTACGTGAACCATTGGGTTGGGCAGTAAAAGAGGGGTCAGTTGTCATATAAATAGTCTTACAGCTGGTTGTAAACTGGACCCTCAAAGAACAAAAATAGAATGGGAAAGCTGAATTTCCCGCCTCGAGCTCGGATTGCACTTGGAAACAATCAGAATATCTCTCTCAACTGTTGTAGTAGAGGCTTGAATGATTCTGTGATACCATTTTCTTTCATCATGACAGCTGTCAGAGCATAATCATCAGAAAATGGAATAAAGTAAACGCAAATTTGGAAAAATAATAGCATGGAAAAAAAATGTTTATTTCAAAGTCGAGAAAATGTAGAAAATTAAGAAAAAAAGCCGTACAATTTATCTTTTATGAAGGAACTATTTACCTTCGATCATTAAGACCAGCACTACACGAGTACTTGGCCTTTCATTTAGAAACGCCCATTCCCCCTCCCAAAAGAGGGCGCTTTCATTGCTTTAGAGTTGGGATTTCTGTCTACGGGACCCTAATTGCTACTAAAGTTGGATCCCGAGACGAGACTAGCGAAGAGACACCCCCAAGGCGCTGAATTGGTCAAATCAAACAGCGCACTCTTCCCGAGATTTCCTTTTACGCACTCCCGTCCCTTTTCACGAAATCACTCCAACAAATATCCAACAACCGAGAGTAAAGATGTTACACATTAAAAAGCAAAACTAGCAGCAATTCCTGCCGAAAATCACTATATAACCATGTAGTTCTGTCGCAACTTTTATCATCGTTATCCATAAAGTTTTAGTGCAATACACATCAGAGGTTGCTGCAATCATTCGATCCGATGATGATTAAAAGCCGATTATCTTAACTGGAGACTTTAATGTTAATTTTGCTTCAGAAGAAGCAAAGCCACTCATTGAATTCTTGAAACGGACACTGAATTTGACAATGAATACTGATTCTAGAGACGGAAAAACAATATAGGGAACCACGATTGATGCAGTTTTCTCACATTTTCTTTACTGACTACAATCGAGGATTTTTATATCTTTCTTTAGTTACCACATACCTATTGTGTCTTTCTTAGAAAATGATGATGCAGAAAGCTGAATAAAAATATTTTCATACAATAAAGAAAGTTCGAATTTTATTTGAGTAAAGTTAATCTCAGCAGTTTAATATAATTAGATCTATTCCTACATTTACGGCAAACGTCGCCATAGAAGTTTCACTTCTATCGCGTGGCTTTCCACGTTCTTTCTTTACTTAATCTAATAAACTAAATTAAACATTTTAAAGCATTAATGAGCATAAATATAGGACGGAAGAGTTCCCGGTTTTCGAGTATTTGCTGTATGTGTAACGATTGAGCGTACTAATAATTTCTTAACTTTAAAAAAAATTAATTATCTGTATCCAAAACATTTAATGCTTTACGTATGTGTCAAGAATCTGTCTACAAAATATGATATAAATATGCACAAACGCTAAGATTATTAATAAATAATGTGTAATTTATTCAGTGGTCATTAAGTTCTGATCCAATTGTAATGGGCTCACTATCATAATAATTATTTTACTGTTTATAAAAGTTAAATAATTATTTTATTTATTATTCAAAAATACGCATCAAGAACTTTTCCAAAGTGTTTATCAATTTAATTTATCACCACATTTTCTCACCTAAAGAGAAATTATTCTTATTAAATTTAAGAGTATAATTTTTTGTCTCAAATTTATTAACTTACACCGCGCAATAGAAAATTTATGACAGTCATTTAAAAACACCAATAGGCGATTAGAGGACGACAGGACTATAAGTGCTCCTGACAGTTATTCTCAACGATGCGGATAACTTTTGGGAACAGAGAAAAAAATTTCGAATATATCTATTTCATTAGCGATTTCCGCGAACGATTTTATTTTCTAAAAGACACAAAATAATGTTGATCAGTTAAATCAATTGTATTTAAATATTAAAATTAATCTTGACGCTCGTCCGGTATAGTGGTTAGTGGCGCGCTGCCTAGTGTAGTGCAGTGCCTGGGTTCGAATCCTGGAGAAGGCCTGGATGTTTGTAAATCTCGTTGAAGAGTTACCTAGCTCTGTTGAGATTTAACCTCTAATTCCCGCAAATTTGAGTGACTTTGATGTTATTAACACTTGGTAAATAAATAGCACAAAAACATTACATTAAATTATTATAAATACTTTGAGTATACAAGATGTATGTAAATGTATTGTACTTGCATGGCATCGAAGATACTCTAAATATTCGTCGAACCTCTCGAGAGGTTGGTGGACGGGAAAGAGAAGTGGGACCACTCCCATCTCTATCAAAATTGGGGTACAACCAATCCAAATCGTACTGTCACCCACATGGTGCTCAAAGCTACGGATAACGTCAGATGTGTAAACCTCTAGCCCTTTGCTACTATAACTTTCGTGGGTCTCGATATGGTTCTGCCGATCAGGTGACATTTGTAGTAACAGAATCAATCACAGAATAAAATAGACGTAGCTATATACAAACATTTAAAAGTGGTGGATTTTTTTCTCGTAAGCTTAAGAAAATTAAAAACGCATTTTCTTTTCAAATTATTTGCATCAAAAATTGGCTCTGGCAATTTTCATTCTTTCCTTTTCGGGAAGGATTCGACAACAACAGCAACATCAAAAATTATATCCTTTCCTTTCATTTTGATCTGAGTGGTAACAAATCGATTTTACATTGCCTTGACAGCAACACAGGATCGATTCAATGCTATTACAACAATGTCGAAAAGTGATTTTTGACACTATTTTTATGAAATATTTCAATCAAAAGGAAATAATTTTTGACAATGCTTTTTATGATCTAAATTCATTGCTGTTCTAGTTTGAAAGAACTAATTCATTTAATTTAAAAATTAGTTATTTAGGACAGGGTTTAACATCTTTGAAGCTACGACGTGCCAAACCGATCTAGTAAAATGATTCAGGGGGCCACCACACTGTAGGAACTATTTAAAACAATGCTGGAATGTCATCGAATAGAAGTCAAGCATACAGATTTGGAGTTTTATTATGTATAAATTATGCATCTCATTTAAAGATATTTATTAACATAAAAATAAGTATAAATGAAAACTATCCTTGAATGGAAATAAAAAAAAACTAAAGCTGTGTATATATTATGTATTTTATGTCTTTTAGATAATTTTTTGGCGTAAAATAAGAAATAAACATAAAATATAAGAAATAAAACATAAAATATAATAAATAAGAAATGACCATAAAATTTAATAAATAAAATTGTGTATAAATTATTTAGTTATTTATTCAATATCGTTAACTAGAAATTTTAATTCAAACTTAGTCTCTCTGCCTCACTTTATTAAATATTTCATTATCCCGGGTATAATTTATGTGAGTTTCAATTTGATACGATTCTGAACGATTAATTATTAATCCTCTGATCACAAAAAATATTTTTCACATGAGAGAAAATTTGTTCTTATTGGGGATTGCAATATCGGTATAGCGGTATTTTGAGCCATTTGTATAATTTTGTAATACCGGTATTCACAAGTTTAAATATCGCCTTTTCGGTATTTACTACAAAATTTTTTAACTGTCTCCACTATATGTTTAAGAATCGCCACCACATAGCAAAATAGTATACGTTTTTGTTTTTTTGTTTCCCTAACGGGCGAAATTAATTAGACTATGAATATAAGGTAGCATCGTACAATCAAGAGAAATGATAAAATATGTTAATCGTCTAAGGAGACGTGCGAAACAGCTCAGAGCGAAACTTTTATTTTATGTAGAGTGGTTAACGGAGTGCCTGTTTCCTTGTGGAAACTTAACCTGCTATCGTGAAGATTGGGTGTAGCATTAGTTGGCTTTACCTTAGCCCAGTACTGCAAAATAATATCTTCAGGATTTTTTTTTTTGATTAGTTAGTTAGAATTGATAATATGGATGTTGAAAAGAAATGGATGTGAAAAGAAAATTTTAATTGAGGGTAGCATTTTGAGTGTTTTAGTTTATTCTTGCACTGTGCGCATCGGGAGCTCAGAGCGAAACTGCACGCAAGCTGGATTCGTAGTCGGATATTTGTATCTGTAAAAACCAAGATTGTAGTTGTGAAGAAAGTGCGTAATATTTCGATATTTTTTAAATTGGTGAGTTTATTATTCACATTGTATTTGCATATCATACAGTACAATTGATGCGTTACGTTTTTTAAGATCACATTTCAAAAATTTGTAATAGTATCAAAGATTGAATAGTGATATTTACACTTTTCTGTGATTTAAATAAGTAAGTTGTTCCTTTACTTTTTTCTGATTCTTAAAACTGTTATAATAGATAAGTTACAAATCATTTTTTGTGATATATTTACACTCTCTTATAAAAGTGGCAAATAAAACAAAAAAAACATGTATTTTCATTCTTTTCTAAAATTTCAACTACCGGTATTAATTTCCAAAAAATATCGAATACCGGTATTGAACATTTGATCTGATATTGCAATCCCTAGTTCACATAGATATGTAGAAGAAATAAAAAAAAAAGAAAGCATATTATATATATATATATATATATATATATATATGTAATAAAACGATGTAGTAATGATGGATTTTTTTAATGGAGCTTGCAAGGGCATTCTTGTGGTTAATTAAACTTTTTATTACACATCTTGAAAACATTTACGCAAGACAAGGACGACACATAGATGTACGTAATCACAAATAGACACACACAATACACAAACACTAGATGCCGCAGATTACATGATGACAAAAAGCGAAGAAGCGAAAAAGCGCTCGTAACCGTGTGTTCAGAGCTTTTATAGTGGCGGTGAAGGTCGTACGACTCTTTTATAACAGGAGTAGTGATTGGCTGCAAATGAGCGGGAGCAATTAGATTAAGATTAAGATTACGCGGTCGTACAATTAGATTAAGATTATAACATTCAGAGGCGAAAGAACTAGAAAATAATTTCACGGGGTACAGTTAAGGAGAATTAGAAGAAGTCATTATATATATATATATATATACATGAATTTTTTTCAGAACAAATAAATCTCTCCAGTAATGATATAACTGGTGAACAGTCCATGCTAAGGTTATTTTAGGGATAATTAGGTGGTGTGTAAATATTGAGAAATTAAAGGGAAAATTTTGGGCCTATTATATCAGAATTCTTATTTTGGAATTCTTCATTCTTTTATAATAAAGTTGTTTCACATCTAGTACAAATGTTGGTCTTAGAAAATTGAATGTTTGACAGACTGCACTCATACCAGTAAAACGTGTATCGTATTGAGCCCCTGTAATATAGCGTGCTTAGTGCCTTATTGAAAAATAATAACTTTAAACATTTCTACCCAGTTTCGAAATCCGTGATCAGAAGGTAATTCCTAAAAAGGTTTTTTAGCTTTATTTCTATCACAGTCTATGACGTAAGCGGATCTTTCTTGAAGGATCCAGACAGATTATAAATAGGAGTCACTCGCTAAAACTGAGTTGGTATTGTTTTGACGTTTGAAGAATCGACTAGCGTTTAGTTATAACTTCGGCTGTTGAATAGGACGGGCGAGTGCTTCTAAATAAACTTTAACATTCTTGTATTTTGTATTTTAGACACTGATGGTTCTGTTAGTGTGCTGTGGAAGGTATGGAAACCTACTAGGATTTATTAAGCGAATTTTAGGACTATATCCTTTATTTCAAGGAATATTTTTTTACAATAAATTTTCATCGCTCCTGAAGAACTGTTGCTTTTGAAACTGATAGCATAAAATCCTCGAGCCCTAATCTACTTAACATTGTGATGTCCTCAAAACTGCGAAGAAATTATCCAAAAAAGAATAACAGATTTTTTACTACTGCCCTCCGAAACCTTGGAGCCTATTATGAATTAGGCCTGTACTGAAGATTCAAAATATCTTTTGAATAATATACTGAAAAATTAACAATAGTAAAAAGCTTTTATTAAAAATGGCTTGAATTGTCTTTGTAACGAAATGAACGCTCTTGCAAAAATGCTATTTCCAAATATACTTTCACTTTTCTATTTATGAAAATAAAAGATAAAAATATATAAATATACATACATAAGGCGATATAAATCTCATCTAGCCACAAAAGAAAAAAAAGGATAAAAAAATTATCGTTCGGTACTATACCAAACAAGTTTAATTTCGCAAAGCTAAATGCAATGTCGCTCTGACGTCACATTGGAAATAAATGCACTTAGAAAAAATTGCATAGAAAAAATGCAAATGAAAACAGATTTGTAATCAATTTTGAGTATTATTACATGTGCTGAATTAAGTGGTAGAATGAAGACGATCTTTTTATCTTTTAAAACTTTTATTGCGGGACGACACCAACATTAAACATATATGATTAAAACTTTGGTTGTATTATTAGGGCAACCGCCCTTCAATTACATATTACAACTGTACCAAATGGTATCTCACCTGCCACTGAGCTCTTACACATAACAAAAACAAGTTTTCCGTTACCGAGCAGCGCCCTCTATAAGATTCTTTTCAACAATAAAAATTTAAAACCAATTGCATTATTTTATCACTTAAAAAAAGAAAAATTTATGAATAGATTAAAACATAAAATGTTTATTTTCAACATGCCATTAAGGCATGACGGCTATTTTGAGTACCTCCATGCTGCGAGAATATATATATATATATATCACTATGCATTTGCAAACATCCATTCCTTCTCCGGGACTCGAACCCAGGCCCCTACGGCACCGCAGTCAGCGTCACTAACCACTGTACCGGATAAACTTTTTATGTTCATCTCTTTTGTTATTTTTTAAGCAATTCTTCTTATATCTGGGGCATAACGAGCACCCTTAAATTTCAATCTTATTTTTTGTGTTAAAATTGCGTATTATACCCCGGATTTTACGGTAAATACATTTTGTGTGTGTGTCTGATTGAAATGTTAATATACCATTAAGGTAAAAGCAGAAAATGAGAGTTTTAACATTTTGATAAATTTTTCCGATTTTGATTTGGTGTTGTGGTGCTTTTTCCCATTATCCTCATGTTGCGGCTGGTGTGAAATACCTGTAATGTATTTTTTTTATCCAATGGGGCTACTGATTAGTATTCGCCATTGCAGACCTAGTATATCCCCTGAAGCTGGTATCACTCTTTAGTGCGGCGCCATATAAGCGGATACCAGTCGCGGGCAGATAGTTTTGACGCCTAGTTTCCTCCACACAGGGAGGCAACTGAGCTCTGACGATGCGAACCTGTACTAGAACTTAATTTTGGCGAAAGCGCCCAAGCCAAACAGACAGTCTAAGGATCCGGGTCCATCGACGTGAGCCAGTATCGAACCCGCAACCTTGGGTGCAGAAGGCCAGCGACAAATCAACCACGCCACCCAGCTGGCTGTCATATGTATGTGGGTCGGGGAGGAAAAAGGTTGAGTATCCCTGCACTAAATGATTTAGTTTGCATTTTAAATGTATTATGTTTGAAAGTTATATAATAAGAATTCATTATATAATAACTTCAAAGACGGTAATGTTGGAGACACCGTACAAAATCAATAAATATCACATAGTGAGGGATTAAAGGCTTCAATATTTTGAGCTATAAGGTGCTACTATAATGGACTTACAGCTCCTTCGTGATCAAGGAGCAAAACGCAGAGTGCAGTACAGAAGATATCAGGACATTTCGCATTTCTTTAAAAAAACGTAGTCAGTTTTTGCTAAGTCGGCCACTAAATTTGTATTATAGTTAGCTTTTGCTATTGTGTATTTTCTGAGGTTTGTCTAATCAAATAAATTATTGCATGTTGTGCATTCATTAATTTTCATTTTCATGTAGTAAATGCTCCATGCTTTCATAAAGTACGTACTTTTTCTTTATTTAAGGGTTTTTAGACAGTTTATTTTTTATTGTATATTCTCAGGCAAACAATACTTACAAGTGCGGTGCAATATTTTGAGAAAACACTTGCACTTATTCTTTTTTAATCCCACTCTCGATAACCCGACATTTTCACAAACTCGCCCACCCTTCGGTTCACATTAGACCAGAGTTTCTCAAAATGTGGAGCGTGCCCCCTTAGGGGCGATAACCCGACGAGGTAGGTGCGAGCATATCGAAAAGTTGAAAATAAAATATTTAAAAAAATATATAATTAACTTACTTAAAGGAAGCGAAACAAAATACATTCTGTTATAATAGAAAATTAAACACGAATTTACACTGATATAATATGCCATTGAAAAATGTATCAGTACTGCACGCTGTATTTGATAATTAATTTAACAGTACAAGTTAAGAACAAGTGTAACAATTACTAGTGACTCCCATGGGCTTGTCATATATAAATTTATATAAAAATTTTAATACTTATCTAGATAATTTGGGCGGTTTGTAAATTAATTCATATTGTAGATTTATCTCAAAGTACATAATTATTGAATTAAATACATTGTTACTCTTTGGATGGAGGAGAAGAAGGGGGGGGGGAGGGGGTGAAGAAATTTATGACTGAAAATTGGGTCGCAGGTATTGAAAGTTTGAAAAGCATTGCATTAGACCGAGTTTTGGGGACACTCCAGAGAGAGTATTAGCTCTGTTTGAATAGCTTTTCTTTGGACCCTAATGTCCACAACTGTGGCGAGAATCATTGTTTTTTACTTGACCATCGACTTATGTTATCTCTATAATTTTGTCATCAAAGAGGTTAGGTCACGTTTTTTCAGAAAATGGTACAGTTCCTCTTCAGCTACTGAATGTGTAACACCAGTATCAGCACACACGGCTGCTTCACAGTATTTACAAACTGAAATTTCAATCATACTGAATGGTGATTTTCCATCGAAAAACTATACATGAGTTAAAATGATCGATGCTGGATGATTGGTCATCGTTTTTCTGCACGTGCGGCATTCTGACTTATATGACTCTTGAAGCTCCACGGCTGTAACAAATCAGAGAGTTTCTCCTCTTCAAGTCCATCAGTACTTTAACTATGGTCTCTGTCACTGCAAAGGGGTCCCACCCTCTGTAACAGGGAATCCTTGACTGGAACGGTCGGTCATAGTTTTGTTCACACCATCACAATAATTCCTTTTGGATGATTAGATTTTTTTGTTATTGGTCGCTGATACTCCCTTAGTTTCCACTGAAACTACTTATTGACGTCCGCGTTTGTCATTTGTGATACTTTCTTGCTTGTTCGCAAGGTGTCAGTGGGTCCAGGTGTCGTAGATGTTTTTATCGGGTCATCGAATTTGATCCAGTTATACCATATATCCTAAAAGTGCTGTTTGACTTCTGAAGTGGCCCGTTTTTTATCATTTAGTCAAGAATAACCAAATTATTTTACTCCGTCTCAAAGTCCTGAATATTTATATTCTGCTAACCAGTTTTAGAAATAATTTCGAAATTCACGGTGAAAATTTTTCCGCGTTTTTTCTGGTGATTTTCTACGAGTAGCAAAATGATCACGTAGTTTCTCAGCCCTCAGTTTAAACCTGTTTTGTAACATTTCTTTAATATGGTCAAATTCTACAGTTTTGGTTCCCTTTCAATAAATTGTGCAATATCATTAAGCAGCACTCCAAGTAGATTTGAGGTCCTTTTTCGACCTTAAAAACTCTGATTCGGTTTTGAAATGAGTTAAGGAAAAGGAGATATCTTTTTTCTTTAGGTTTAAAATTTGAAATAAATTTCTTCATGTGAAAATTGGATTGATCTCTAAAAGTTACGTTGTAACCTAAAATAGTTATACAAATTTTTGAGCTTCAATTTGCAAACGAAATTTTTCTAACACGAACGCACGTTGTTCCTTTTCCATATAAAGTCTTTCCTCGGTTATAGTTCTGAAGTAATATCGGCAAAAATTTTCATTAAATTTATCAAATTCAGTGATGAAATCTTTTATTTCAATTACAATCCTGATCCAGGCACATCTAATCCCATATTTGTCGCCAAAATAAGATCTGATTTTGTTCCCTTAACCAAGAACCACATTTTTACAGCCTATTTGATGTCGGAAGCAATGACGGTTAATCTACTAAGTGCTGGAGGCGGGCCCCAGGGGCCCGGATAAGCTGGACTTAAGCAGGTTTTCTGCTAATAAATTTCGAACCGCTAGTGTCAAGGGGGCTTGTAGATCTTCTGAGACCAGGGCCAGATCTTAGCTTAAAACGCCACTGGTCGGAAGACTAAGTTCACGTAAAATTATTTTTTCCGTTATAATTCACTTACTTTAAATACAAACAAAACATCAAAAGTTAAATTGTATCTTAAAACTTACTTTTTTAAGGTTAATTATTAATTAAAATACTTAAAACTTGCAAGAAATTTGCACATTCATTCTTATTTACGGTTTTGAAAACAATTCCTCCTTAGAACTATATATCAATAACAACATTATCTTTGTGCTAAAACGAAATGGTATTTACTATTGATACGCTCTTATATATTTACCAAAATATATCATATTGAAATTTCCTAATCCAGAGTTCCTTCTAAGTTCCATAATTCCTTCCAAGGTTTCGGAGCGCTTTTGTAAAAATAAAAAACTTATAATAAGACGAATACAGCAAAAAAGGATATAAGAATACAGAAAAAATTTAAGTTTTATTTACACATTACACTGGTGCTTTATATGTGAATTCTTGTTCATATGGTGTACATCCATCAATGCAATAGCCTAGTTCTTGCCACACTCTACTAAACCTGGTACAAACAACGTTATTGACAGAAAGGGTTATCTTTTGCTTGTTATTCTTGTTATCCGAAAACTAAGTTTTTTACGTAAGATCAAAGTTTTCGTCCCCACTTTGCCACGTGATGAAACAGAACAAGTGGCGTCGAAAACATAAAAAGTACTATGTTGAACAGAGTGCGGCAAGAAGTGAATCCATCGCCTTGATGATGCATGGACTATCGCCTTGTGAACAAAGGTTTTCTCCATATAGAACACTTGTAAAATATATATAAAAAAGCTTTACTCGTCTTAGTTTAATTGGACTAGGGCGAGTGAACTATTTTTTTTCAGTGGAAGAACAACTGTGAAATATCCCTACGTTTTTTCCAGCTTCCTCCCAGGAATTCCTTCAGCGATATACTCGCAATTATTATTCAATTCTTGTCCGCTGTATGTTCTTAATTCAACTAGAGATTTCTCTCATCACTACCAGGAACGAAAATAAGTAATCCATCTTTAGTGGCTAAAGAATTTATTTGTTTTTAAGAGTCACACAACACACACAATTAATACAAAATTGAAAATTTACTACTACTAAAACATTACACTATTGCTCACACCGTTTTTGTTTCTGATGCTACAGGTCGTAGCCGCCATTCCTTTCCTCCGCCATTATTGTTCTTCTCTCTTCTCTCTATTCCGAAAGCAGTGCTACCTATATAGTTTTGTTTTAGTCTGGCGAATCTTACATTCGATGTATGCGGTGATCGGAGTTTGTATTTGTAATATGCTCTTTTTTTTATTCATAATATTTATATGTGAAACGTACCGTTTTTACTAATTTTGTGTAATGAATCCTTAAAGTAGTAAAAATAATTTATATCTGGATGTGTAATACGTTAATAGTACTTTCTGTAGCGTTAATTTTGTGCTATAATTGTAATATTTGCAAGCAACGCCGGTTCTTACAATATAATGGAGGCGAAATGTTGGCGACCAAATGGATGCATCAGGAAATTACTGGAAAAAATCTATTTATATCACAGTCTATGACGTAAGCGGGTCTTTCTTGAAGGATCCAGACAGCCTATAAAAAGGAGTCACTCGCTAAAACTGAGTTGGTATTGTTTTGACATTTGAAGAATCGACTAGCGGTTAGTTATAACTTCGGCTGTTGAATAGGACGGGCGAGTGCTTGTAAATAATCTTTAACATTCTTGTATTTTAGACACTGATAGTTCTGTTAGTGTGCTATGGAAGGTGTGGAAACGTACTAGGATTTATTAAGCGAATTTTAGGACTATATCCTGTATTTCAAGGAATATTTTTTTACAATAAATTTTCATCGCTCCTGAAGAACTGTTGCTCTTGAAACTGATAGCATAAAATCCTCGAGCCCTAATCTACTTAACACTGTGATGTCCTCAAAACTGCGAAGAATTATCCAAAAAAGAATAACAAATTTTTTACTACTGCGCTCCGAAACCTTGGAGCCTATTATGAATTAGGCCTGTACTGAAGATTCAAAATATCTTTTGAATAATATACTGAAAAATTAACAATAGTAAAAAGCTTTTATTAAAATGGTTCGAATTATCTTTGTAACGAACTGAACGCTCTTGCAAAAATGGTATTTCCAAATATACTTTCACTTTTCTATTTATGAAAATAAAAGATAAAAATATATAAATATACATACATAAGGCGATATAAATCTCATCTAGCCACAAAGAAAAAAAGGATAAAAAATTATCGTTTGGTACTATACAAACAAAGTTTAATTTCGCAAAGCTAAATGCAATGTCGCTCTGACGTCACATTGGAAATAAATGCACTTAGAAAAAATTGCATAGAAAAAATGCAAATGAAAACAGATTTGTAATCAATTTTGAGTATTATTACATGTGATGAATTTAGTGGTAGAATGAAGACGATCTTTTTATCTTTTAAAACTTTTATTGCGGGACGACACCAACATTAACATATATGATTAAAACTTTGGTTGTATTATTAGGGCAACCGCCCTTCAATTACATATTACAACTGTACCAAATGGTAGCTCACCTGCCACTGAGCTCTTACACATACAAAAAACAAGTTTTGCCTTACAGAGCAGCGCCTTCTATAAGATTCTTTTCAACAATAAAAATTTAAAACCAATTGCATTATTTTATCACTTAAAAAAGAAAAATTTATGAATAGATTAAAACAAAAAATGTTTATTTTCAACATGCCATTTTTCTGTTCAACAATACAAAAAAAGTGAGAGTTAGTGTAGGAACATAACGATGATGTGTGCCATTTTTTGAGA
>BMAO01015057.1:0-19793 GCA_019973975.1 Trichonephila clavata | reverse complement strand
GGTAAAGGAAAAACAAAAAGACCTAAGAAGAATGGTAAAGCTCGAAGAAAGAAAAATATGATCCACGTCGAAAACGTTCCGGAAGACGGGACAAGCGGAAATCGACCAGCAGAAGAAAGAGACCTTTAGAAGTGGAAGAATACACCGTTGATTCCGAAAGCGAAGAAAATATTAGAACGAAAACGCAGAGGCCTACAAAACGTCGTGAGAGACCAAGAATACCATTTGCACTGCATTCTAGTGAAGAAACTGTAGAGAAATTGAAAGGCAGACCCTCCCGCAAAAAGCATCAGAAAAGTCCACACATTCCGCCTTCAAAACAACACAAAAAAGGAGATTTAACCACAGATAAGAAACGCAGACCCAGAAGACACAGAGAAAAATCTAAGAAAAGAGGTAGACCCAGAGGCCAAAAGCCTGGAAAAAGGAAAACAGCCAGTCAAGAAAGAGATCCTCAACGATCCGAAAGACATCTTGTCAGTTCACATGGGCATTCTGGTGAAGAAACTGGAAGAGAGAGGGTAGGTAAAGGAAAAACGAAACCTAAGAACGAACACAAAGCACGAAGAAAGAAAAAAATGAAATCACGTCGAAAACGTTCCAGAAGAAGGGACAAGCGGAAATCGACCAGCAGAAAAAGGAAACATTCAGAAGTGGAAGAATACAACGGTGATTCCGAAAGCGAAGAAAGATTACAAAGAAAATGAGGAGGCCTACAAAACTTCGTGAGAGACCAAGAATACCATCTGCACTGCATTCTAGTGAAGAAACTGTAGAGAAATTGAAAGGCAGACCCTCACGCAAAAAGCATCAGAAAAGACCACACATGCCGCATTCAAAACGACACAAAAAAGGAGATTTAACCACAGATATGAAACGCAGACCCAGAAGAAAGAGAGAGAAAACTAAGAAAAGAGGTAGGCCCAGAGGCCAAAAGCCTGGAAAAAGGAAAACAGCCAGGCAAGAAAGAGATCCTCAGCGATACGAAAGACATCTTGTCAGTTCACATGAGCATTCTGGTAAAGAAACTGGAAGAGAGAGGGGAGGTAAAGGAAAAACGAAAAGACCTAAGAACGAACACAAATCACGAAGAAAGAAAAATATGAAACCACGTCGAAAACGTTCCGGAAGAAGGGACAAGCGGAAATCGACCGGTAGAAGAAGGAAATCTTCAAAAAAGGAAGAATACACCGGAGATTCCAAAAGCGAAGAAAAGATTAGAAAGAAAACGCAGTGGCCTACAAAACGTCCTGAGAGACCAAGAATACCATCTGCACTGCATTCTAGTGAAGAAACTGTAGAAAAATTGAAAGGCAGACCCTCCCGCAAAAAGCATCAGAAAAGACCACACATTCCGCCTTCAAAACGACACAAAAAAGGAGATTTAACCACAGATAAGAAACGCAGACCCAGAAGAGAGAGAGAGAAAACTAAGAAAGAGGTAGGCACAGAGGCCAAAAGCCTGGAAAAAAGAAAACAGCCAGACCAGAAAGAGATCCTGAACGATCCGAAAGACATCTTGTCAGTTCTCATCAGCAATCTGGTGAAGAAACTGGAAGAAAAAGGGGAGGTAAAGGAAAAACAAAAAGACCTAAGAAGAATGGTAAAGCTCGAAGAAAGAAAAATATGAATCCACGTCGAAAACGTTCCGGAAGACGGGACAAGCGGAAATCGACCAGCAGAAGAAGGAGACCTTCAGAAGTGGAAGAATACACCGTTGATTCCGAAAGCGAAGAAAAGATTAGAACGAAAACGCAGAGGCCTACAAAACGTCGTGAGAGACCAAGAATACCATCTGCACTGCATTCTAGTGAAGAAACTGTAGAGAAATTGAAAGGCAGACCCTCCCGCAAAAAGCATCAGAAAAGACCACACATTCCGCCTTCAAAACAACACAAAAAAGGAGATTTAACCACAGATAAGAAACGCAGACCCAGAAGACACAGAGAAAAATCTAAGAAAAGAGGTAGACCCAGAGGCCAAAAGCCTGGAAAAAGGAAAACAGTCAGTCAAGAAAGAGATCCTCAACGATCCGAAAGACATCTTGTCAGTTCACATGAGCATTCTGGTGAAGAAACTGGAAGAGAGAGGGGAGGTAAAGGAAAAACGAAAAGACCTAAGAACGAACACAAAGCACGAAGAAAGAAAAAAATGAAACCACGTCGAAAACGTTCCAGAAGAAGGGACAAGCGGAAATCGACCAGCAGAAAAAGGAAACCTTCAGAAGTGGAAGAATACACGGTGATTCCGAAAGCGAAGAAAAGATTACAAGAAAATGCAGGAGCCTACAAAACGTCGTGAGAGACCAAGAATACCATCTGCACTGCATTCTAGTGAAGAAACTGTAGAGAAATTGAAAGGCAGACCCTCACGCAAAAAGCATCAGAAAAGACCACACATTCCGCATTCAAAACGACACAAAAAAGGAGATTTAACCACAGATAAGAAACGCAGACCCAGAAGAAAGAGAGAGAAAACTAAGAAAAGAGGTAGGCCCAGAGGCCAAAAGCCTGGAAAAAAGAAAACAGCCAGCAAGAAAGAGATCCTCAGCGATCCGAAAGACATCTTGTCAGTTCACATGAGCATTCTGGTGAAGAAACTGGAAGAGAAGGGGAGGTAAAGGAAAAACGAAAAGACCTAAGAACGAACACAAATCACGAAGAAAGAAAAATATGAAACCACGTCGAAAACGTTCCGGAAGAAGGACAAGCGGAAATCGACCGGTAGAAGAAGGAAACCTTCAAAAGGGAAGAATACACCGGGATTCCGAAAGCGAAGAAAAGATTAGAACGAAAACGCAGAGGCCTACAAAACGTCGTGAGAGACCAAGAATACCATCTGCACTGCATTCTAGTGAAGAAACTGTAGAGAAATTGAAAGGCAGACCCTCCCGCAAAAAGCATCAGAAAAGACCACACATTCCGCCTTCAAAACAACACAAAAAAGGAGATTTAACCACAGATAAGAAACGCAGACCCAGAAGAAAGAGAGAGAAAACTAAGAAAAGAGGTAGGCCAGAGGCCAAAAGCCTGGAAAAAGGAAAACAGTCAGTCAAGAAAGAGATCCTCAACGATCCGAAAGACATCTTGTCAGTTCACATGAGCATTCTGGTGAAGAAACTGGAAGAGAGAGGGGAGGTAAAGGAAAAACGAAAAGACCTAAGAACGAACACAAATCACGAAGAAAGAAAAATATGAAACCACGTCGAAAACGTTCCGGAAGAAGGAACAAGAGGAAATCGACCGGTAGAAGAAGGAAATCTTCAAAAAGGGAAGAATACACCGGTGATTCCGAAAGCGAAGAAAAGATTAGAAGAAAACGCAGAGCCTACAAAACGTCGTGAGAAACCAAGAATACTATCTGCACTGCATTCTAGTGAAGAAACTGTAGAAAAATTGAAAGGCAGACCTCCCGCAAAAAGCATCAGAAAAGACCACACATTACGCCTTCAAAACGACACAAAAAAGGAGATTTAACCACAGATAAGAAACGCAGACCAGAAATAGATAGAGAAAACTAAGAAAAGAGGTAGGCACAGAGGCCAAAAGCCTGGAAAAAAGAAAACAGCCAAACAAGAAAGAGATCCTCAACGATCCGAATGACATCTTGTCAGTTCTCATCAGCAATCTGGTGAAGAAACTGGAAGAGAAAGGAAAGTTAAAGGGAAAAAAAGACCTAAGAAGGATGGTAAAGCTCGAAGGAAGAAAAAAATGAAACAACGTAGAAAACGTTCCGGAAGACAGGACAAGCGGAAATCGACCAGCAGAAGAAGGAGACCTTCAGAAGTGGAAGAATACACCGTTGATTCCGAAAGCGAAGAAAAGATTAGAACGAAAACGCAGAGGCCTACAAAACGTCGTGAGAGACCAAGAATACCATCTGCACTGCATTCTAGTGAAGAAACTGTAGAGAAATTGAAAGGCAGGCCCTCCCGCAAAAAGCATCAGAAAAGACCACACATTCCGCCTTCAAAACAACACAAAAAAGGAGATTTAACCACAGATAAGAAACGCAAACCCAGAAGACACAGAGAAAAATCTAAGAAAAGAGGTAGACCCAGAGGCCAAATACCTGGAAAAAGGAAAACGGCCAGTCAAGAAAGAGATCCTCAGCGATCCGAAAGACATCTTGTCAGTTCACATGAGCATTCTGGTGAAGAAACTGGAAGAGAGAGGGGAGGTAAAGGAAAAACGAAAAGACCTAAGAACGAACACAAATCACGAAGAAAGAAAAATATGAAACCACGTTGAAAACGTTCCGGAAGAAGGAACAAGCGGAAATCGACCAGTAGAAGAAGGAAACCTTCAGAAGTGGAAGAATACACCGGTGATTCCGAAAGCGAAGAAAAGATTACAAAGAAAATGAGGAGGCCTACAAAACGTCGTGAGAGACCAAGAATACCATCTGAACTCTATTCTAGTGAAGAAACTGTAGAGAAATTGAAAGGCAGATCCTCACGCAAAAAGCATCAGAAAAGACCACACATGCCGCATTCAAAACGACACAAAAAAGGAGATTTAACCACAGATAAGAAACGCAGACCCAGATGAAAGTGAGAGAAAACTAAGAAAAAAGGTAGGCCCAGAGGCCAAATGCCTGGAAAAAGGAAAACGGCCAGTCAAGAAAGAGATCCTAAGCGGTGCGAAAGACATCTTGTCAGTTCACATGAGCATTCTGGTGAAGAAACTAGAAGAGAGAGGGGAGGTAAAGGAAAAACGAAAAGACCTAAGAACGAACACAAATCACGAAGAAAGAAAAATATGAAACCACGTTGAAAACGTTCCGGAAGAAGGAACAAGCGGAAATCGACCGGTAGAAGAAGGAGACCTTCAGAAGTGGAAGAATACACCGGTGATTCCGAAAGCGAAGAAAAGATTACAAAGAAAACGCAGAGGCCTACAAAACGTCGTGAGAGACCAAGAATTCCATCTGCACTGCATTCTAGTGAAGAAACTGTAGAAAAATGGAAAGGCAGACCCTCTCGCAAAAAGCATCAGAAAAGACCACACATTCCGCCTTCAAAACGACACAAAAAAGGAGATTTAACCACAGATAAGAAACGCAGACCCAGAAGAAAGAAAGAGAAAACTAAGAAAAAAGGTCGGCCCAGAGGCCAAAAGCCTGGGAAAAGTAAAACGGCCAGTCAAGAAAGAGATCCTCAGCGATCCGAAAGACATCTTGTCAGTTCACATGAGCATTCTGGTGAAGAAACTGGAAGAGAGAGGGGAGGTAATGGAAAAACGAAAAGACCTAAGAACGAACACAAAGCACGAAGAAAGAAAAAAATGAAACCACGTCGAAAAGTTTCCAAAAGAAGGGACAAGCGAAAATCGACCAGTAGAAGAAGGAAACCTTCAGAAGTGGAAGAATACACCGGTGATTCTGAAAGCGAAGAAAATATTACAAAGAAAATGAGGAGGCCTACAAAACGTCGTGAGAGACCAAGAATACCATCTCCACTGCATTCTAGTGAAGAAACTGTAGAGAAATTGAAAAGCAGATCCTCACGCAAAAAGCATCAGAAAAGACCACACATGCCGCATTCAAAACGACACAAAAAATGAGATATAACCACAGATAAGAAACGCAGACCCAGAAGAAAGAGAGAGAAAACTAAGAAAAAAGGTCGGCTTAGAGGCCAAAAGCCTGGAAAAAAGAAAACGGCCAGTCAAGAAAGAGATCCTCAGCGATCCAAAAGACATCTTGTCAGTTCACATGAGCATTCTGGTGAAGAAACTGGAAGAGAGAGGGGAGGTAAAGGAAAAACGAAAAGACCTAAGAACGAACACAAATCACGAAGAAAGAAAAATATGAAACCACGTCGAAAAGGTTCCGGAAGAAAGAACAAGAGGAAATCGACCGGTAGAAGAAGGAAATCTTAAATAAGGGAAGAATACACTGGACATTCCGAAAGCGAAGAAAGGATTAGGAAGAAAACGCAGACGCCTACAAAACGTCGTGAGAAACCAAGAATACTATCTGCACTTCATTCTAGTGAAGAAACTGTAGAAAAATTGAAAGGCAGACCCTCCCGCAAAAAGCATCAGAAAAGACCACACATTACGCCTTCAAAACGACACAAAAAAGGAGTCTTATCCACAGATAAGAAATTTAGTTCCAGAAATAGAGAGAGAAAACTAAGAAAAGAGGTAGGCACAGAGGCCAAAAGCCTGGAAAAAAGAAAACAGCCAAACAAGAAAGAGATCCTCAACGATCCGAATGACATCTTGTCAGTTCTCATCAGCAATCTGGTGAAGAAACTGGAAGAGAAAGGAGAGTTAAAGGGAAAAAAAGACCTAAGAAGGATGGTAAAGCTCGAAGGAAGAAAAAAATGAAACAACGTCGAAAACGTTCCGGAAGACGGGACAAGCGGAAATCGACCAGCAGAAGAAGGAGACCTTCAGAAGTGGAAGAATACACCGTTGATTCCGAAGGCGAAGAAAAGATTAGAACGAAAACGCAGAGGCCTACAAAACGTCGTGAGAGACCAAGAATACCATCTGCACTGCATTCTAGTGAAGAAACTGTAGAGAAATTGAAAGGCAGGCCCTCCCGCAAAAAGCATCAGAAAAGACCACATATTCCGCCTTCAAAACAACACAAAAAAGGAGATTTAACCACAGATAAGAAACGCAGATCCAGAAGAAAGAGAGAGAAAACTAAGAAAAAAGGTCGGCCCAGAGGCCAAAAGCCTGGGAAAAGTAAAACGGCCAGTCAAGAAAGAGATCCTCAGCGATCCGAAAGACATCTTGTCAGTTCACATGAGCATTCTGGTGAAGAAACTGGAAGAGAGAGGGGAGGTAAAGGAAAAACGAAAAGACCTAAGAACGAACACAAATCACGAAGAAAGAAAAATATGAAACCACGTTGAAAACGTTCCGGAAGAAGGAACAAGCGGAAACCGACCAGTAGAAGAAGGAAACCTTCAGAAGTGGAAGAATACACCGGTGATTCCGAAAGCGAAGAAAAATTTACAAAGAAAATGAGGAGGCCTACAAAACATCGTGAGAGACCAAGAATACCATCTGAACTCTATTCTAGTGAAGAAACTGTAGAGAAATTGAAAGGCAGACCCTCACGCAAAAAGCATCAGAAAGGACCACACATGCCGCATTCAAAACGACACAAAAAAGGAGATTTAACCACAGATAAGAAACGCAGACCCAGAAGAAAGAGAGAGAAAACTAAGAAAAAAGGTAAGCCCAGAGGCCAAAAGCCTGGAAAAAGGAAAACGGCCAGTCAAGAAAGAGATCCTTAGCGATCCGAAAGACATCTTGTCAGTTCACATGAGCATTCTGGTGAAGAAAGTGGAAGAGAGAGGGGAGGTAATGGAAAAACTAGAAGACCTAAGAACGAACACAAATCACGGAGAAAGAAATATAATAAACCAAGTCGAAAACGTTCCGGAAGAAGGAACAAGAGGAAATCGACCGGTAGAAAAAGGAAATATTCAAAAGGGGAAGAATACACCGGAGATTCCGAAAGCGAAGAAAAGATTAGAAAGAAAACGCAGACGCCTACAAAACGTCTTGAGAGACCAAGAATACTATCTGCACTGCATTCTAGTGAAGAAACTGTAGAAAAATTGAAAGGCAGACCCTCCCGCAAAAAGCATCAGAAAAGACCACACATTCCGCCCTCAAAACGGCACAAAAAAGGAGATTTAACCACAAATAAGAAACGCAGACCCAGAAGAGAGAGAGAGAGAAAACTAAGAAAAGAGGTAGGCACAGAGGCCAAGAGCCTGGAAAAAAGAAAACAGCCAGACAAGAAAGAGATCCTCAACGATCCGAAAGACATCTTTTCAGTTCTTATCAGCAATCTGGTGAAGAAACTGGAAGAGAAAGGCGAGGTAAAGGAAAAACAAAAAGACCTAAGAAGGATGGTAAAGCTCGAAGAAAGAAATATATGAATCCACGTCGAAAACGTTCCGGAAGACGGGACAAGCGGAAATCGACCAGCAGAAGAAGACCTTCAGAAGTGGAAGAATACACCGTTGATTCCGAAAGCGAAGAAAAGATTAGAACGAAAACGCAGAGGCCTACAAAACGTCGTGAGAGACCAAGAATACCATCTGCACTGCATTCTAGTGAAGAAACTGTAGAGAAATTGAAAGGCAGACCCTCCCACATAAAGCATCAGAAAAGATCACACATTCCGCCTTCAAAACAACACAAAAAAGGAGATTTAATCACAGATAAGAAACGCAGAGCCAGAAGACACAGAGAAAAATCTAACAAAACAGGTAGGCCCAGAGGCCAAAAGCCTGGAAAAAGGAAAACGGCCAGTCAATTATTAAATGATTGATTTAAGTATTTTGAGTGTTTTATTAAAATTTGTTCAAAAAAGTTTTTGGCTTTTTTTTGAAAATCACTGATTCTAAAAGTTTTAAAAATCATTTTTATTTAAAAGTAACGATGTTGATTAATTTTGGAAAAAATCATAAAATATGCAAAAACCTTTGTTTCCTAAAAAAAAAAAAATAGTTTACGGCATTTTACTTTTTTAATCACTAATTCTAAATATCAATGAACTTTTTAAAAATCATTTTCTTTTAAATTCATCGATATTTATAAAATACAAAACTATAACTTATTAATATTTTTACATTAAAATTGATTAAAAATGTTCATTTAGCAATTGTGACATTCCGTTTGCTTAAATAATGGCAGCACTGAAAATTTACGTGGTTAAAATAAACAGAAATGAAAGCTTCTTGTTAGGAATTGTTGAAAAACGTAGAAATTACTTTGAATGATTAAAAATCAGAAAAAAAACTTTTTGAAGGCAAAAAAAAAAAAAAATGAAAAGTACATTAAAATAACAGAGGATCATGTTGAAATAAGTATTTATCAGTAAAATTAATTTACGAGGGGAAAATAAGCAGAAACGAAAAAATCAAATTCGCTAGATTCGAACCCAGCCACAAGAAAGAATTAGATACTTTGCGAAAGCAAAGCTCTTTGCAACTACGCAACACAGACCTGTAGCGGAGAGTGAAAATAGGCAATAATAATGAATGCGAGGTTCAAAAAAATAACTCTTTCACTCGCCAAAGTTACTGATTTCCCCCTGTTTAAGGCAGAATTTTTTTAGTGTAACCCTTGAGTTAGATGCGGTCGACGGCGAAACATTTCAAAAGTCTTTGGCGCAAAGCTAATTTTCGACGCCAATGTTTGGCTAAATGTAAAATCGCGTATTATTAATTATTTTAAAAATCATTACCTTCATTTTAAGGGCATAATTTTTACTTTAATGCTCTCAAACATCATCAACTATTTGCAAAAATAACGTACTTTGAAATAAAAAATGTACAAATTACTACTTTTTAATTTATTTCTCAGAAAAAATCAGTTTACGAAAATCACAAAATGTTTTTTTAAATCCGTAATTTTGCAGCAATTTTTTCAATCTTCGTATATGTTACGGATAATATTACTATACAGACGGAAAAAAGGTTTTGTGAGATTACCTTCATAAATGACGAAGGTATTCAATGCGAAGTAAAAATTGGGACTACTTTTTAAAAATTCTTTAAAACAAATGTTTCGGGAATTTTATTTTTTAAATGAATGGATCTCAAAGAGAACGGCTTGAAGTTAATTAGTGTAGAATATCGATTTAATAACACGAAAAGTAATTCATACGCAACGATTTAGAAATAATTTTCATAAAAACGCATCAGTTTTAACACTATTTTAAAAAATTCGAAAAAAATAGAAAATATCGTTATTTTACAAAAAAATTATACCGTGTCGTGGCAAAATAAATGATCTTTCCGATTCCGTAATTATTTTTTTTCTAATTTCGACATCGAAAATTAGATGACAATTTTAATATGGTGGAAAACGTAAGATTACCGCTCGGCCGAAACGAAAGGGAAGTTCCACCAAGTAAACAACCGGCAGGAGTAAAACAACTAGGCGTTTTAAGGTTTTTAATTAATATCTTTTTAACTAATTACAATATCGAAATATAAATGGGCAATACGGCTTCCCCGGAAAATTCCCGATCTTTTGGTACCTTCCGCGACTTTCTGCGTCGTACGGTTCGTGAGAAGATAGACGCACATACATACATAGATAGATAGATAGATAGATACGTTTGTTTACCTTCGAATTTTAATAGTGTGAGATTGGTATGTAAATTAAAAAAGTATTACAAAACTATATTATGTTCAGAAAACAAAGAAAAAAAATATTTTGAAATTAAAATTGCTTTTGTAACTTTAGAGAATGCTTGAAGTATCATTATAAGGCATAGAAAATAAGGCTGGCAATTAATAATGAAGTATATAATTGATTAACATTGCTATTATTCTTTCTATGGAAATTATGCTTATTTAACTGAATACGACTTTTTATTTAACATTTTAAACTGCATTTAAAAAAAACATGACAAATGAAATTGATAATAAAAGTATCCATTTGTTTTATTTTTGTAACATTTAAAAAAAACTGCCTTTTTTTTTTAAAAAATTAATGTGTGTGGAACCATTAGCCTGTGCATTAAACATTATATTTAAAGCACAGATTCTAGAGTTAGGGGCGAGGACCCTGTTCCACGTGTCACTCCACAGTACGCAAAATAAGTGTTTACATAAAAAACTGTTTTAATAGTTGATTATGTATACACTTATCTTGAATTATTAATGCCTACATTTTTATATTTTTAAGGGTACCAGCACATCATACACTTTAAAAAAGAAATTGACTTTTTGATTGCAATTTAAGAAATAGATTACATAAAAAACTGTTTTAATAGTTGATTATGTATACATTTATCTTGCATTATTAATGCCTACATTTTTTAATGTAAAACTGCTTTAATAGTTGATTATGTACACACTTATCTTGCATTATTGCCTACATTTTTAAATTTTTAAGGGTATCAGCACATCAGACACTTTAAAAAAGAAATTGACTTTTTGATTGCAGTTTTAAGAAAATAGAGTGAGGGGCAAGGACCCTGTTTCACGTGTCACTCCACAGTATGCAAAATAAGTGTTTATATAAAAAACTGTTTTAATAGTTGATTATGTATACACTTATCTTACATTATTAATGATCCACTGTCTTGTCTGGCAGTTCTGCTGAGACTATCCGATCGATGCTCTCCGGGTCCCTTATTTTATCCTCTTCTGCTAATATCAGCAATAGATGCATGTGCGGTAGTCCTCTCTTCTGAAACTCTATGACATGAATGTCTGCAACTATGCGACCAAAAATACCATTTTTTTTTCAAATCTTGCAAAAGTGCTTTCTTTTTGATGTCGAAAATTCTGGCAACTAAGTCGGGACGATCATGAGGCTTTTGTCCAGGAAAAAGGTTGTCTTTGATCTCTTTCCACTTTGGGTTGCAAGTGAAAGTCAAAAACAAGTCGGGCTTACCAAAATCTCTAACAACTGACATGGCATCCTGAAAGTTCTGTTGCATTGCTCTAGGACTTCCAATGAAACTTGATGGCAGAATGAGGGTAACACCTGCCTTCATGCCAGCTTCGGTAGCCAGAGCATTCACGTGGTCAGCAAGACCCAAATACGATTCAACTCGCAGTGTTCTCTGATTGTGACGAATGAAATTCAAACGGTTACCCTCAACCTTAACATAAGAATCCACAACATACTGCTGCATAAGCTTACCTCCATACAAAAAAGGATTGAAAATATCTTTCCTAACTGATAAACGGTGCACATAAAACTGTAACTCGGTAAAACTTTGATGAACGCGAAAACCTTTCTCACCACATGGAAAAAATAAAACGTAAGTCATTGGATCGCAGTTAGGATTGAGAGTATTAATCCTGAACAGTTGGCGTTGTTTGGGATAAATGCAGATATCCCGGTTATTCGGTGGAATGCCATCAGAGCTTTTAAACACCATTGCAACCTCATTTGTTTTGGGAGCATTATATCTTCCTCTGTGCTGGTCAGAATCAAGTCTCTTATCACAGATGTACATGGTAACGTTTTCCGACGCCTCATGTCCTTCTTCACGAATCACCTGCTGCTCCAGTTCCCACATCATTTTGTACGCAGCTGCAAAAGGGTTGACTCTTCTAATTATATCATCAAATCTTCTCATAAGTTCCAGATTGCATTCAGAATTTTGACAACGCTCCATTCGTCGACAAGTAGCAAGTTCAGAGTCCAAAACATATAACTGAACAAACTTTTCTTCTCCTGCTTGAGCTGGATGTAAATGAGAAGTCCTGTGATAAATTTGACCATGAATTCTGAAGCAATATGCTCCTCTACCGGCAGGTGGTACAATCTGTGCGCCCATTGAAGCAAAGGACAGAGCACTATTGTACGACCTTATGTTTTTCTTGAAATGCTCAGATAAATCATGGCTACTATCCATCAATCCTTTCATTTCTACTGGATATGTTGAAGCTTCTTCAATTATCTTACCATTATGGCAGAAATGAGTGTAAGCTCCTCTGACATTCTTTTCTGCCCCAAAATACAAACCCCCACATTTCAGACAAAGATTGCCCATTTCTCCACAGTTATGGTCTTCAACAACCGGGTAAAGAAAGGTTCTTGCGGCATAAAAAGTTTGTATCTGAAGGAAATTTTGTTCTTCAGTGACGTTCAGACGGCGTCCTCTTGCATGCTGTGCCATGGTTGACAGTCGATGACTTCTCTAATCTTCCGTTTCCTCCGCTCTTCTCTCCTGATCACGTTGTACCATGGCAGCCAATCGGTGACTTCTCTGTTCTTCCGTTTCCTCCGCTCTTCTCTCCTGGTCACGTTGTACCATGGCAGCCGATCGGTGACTTCTCTGTTCTTCCGTTTCCTCCGCTCTTCTCTCCTGGTCACGTTGTACCATGCAGCCAATCGGTGACTTCTCTGTTCTTCCGTTTCCTCCGCTCTTCTCTCCTGGTCACGTTGTACCATGGCAGCCAATCGGCGACTTCTCTGTTCTTCCGATTCCTCCGCTCTTCACTCCTGGTCACGTTGTACCATGGCTGCCAATCGGTGACTTCTCTGTTCTTCCGTTTCCTCCGCTCTTCTCTCCTGGTCACGTTGTACCATGGCAGCCAATCGGTGACTTCTCTGTTCTTCCGTTTCCTCCGCTCTTCTCTCCTGGTCACGTTGTACCATGGCAGCCAATCGGCGACTTCTCTGTTCTTCCGATTCCTCCGCTCTTCACTCCTGGTCACGTTGTACCATGGCTGCCAATCGGTGACTTCTCTGTTCTTCCGTTTCCTCCGCTCTTCTCTCCTGGTCACGTTGTACCATGGCAGCCAATCGGTGACTTCTCTGTTCTTCCGTTTCCTCCGCTCTTCTCTCCTGGTCACGTTGTACCATGGCAGCCAATCGGCGACTTCTCTGTTCTTCCGATTCCTCCGCTCTTCACTCCTGGTCACGTTGTACCATGGCTGCCAATCGGTGACTTCTCTGTTCTTCCGTTTCCTCCGCTCTTCTCTCCTGGTCACGTTGTACCATGGCAGCCAATCGGTGACTTCTCTGTTCTTCCGTTTCCTCCGCTCTTCTCTCCTGGTCACGTTGTACCATGGCAGCCAATCGGCGACTTCTCTGTTCTTCCGATTCCTCCGCTCTTCACTCCTGGTCACGTTGTACCATGGCAGCCAATCGGTGACTTCTCTGTTCTTCAGTTTCCTCCGCTCTTCTCTCCTGGCCACGTTGTGCCATGGCTTCCAATCGGTGACTTCTTTCTCCTTCAGTTTCAGTGGCTCTTCTTTTGCCTTCTCTAATTGCCTGCCTTCTACGGGCAGCATCACCTGTAATGCTTCTTTTCCGTTTAGGCATTGCAGATGAAAAACAATCAAAACAAAGCGGGGGGGGGTATTTAAAACTTTAGAGCTAGACCTGATTTACAAATTGAATTAATACGAGGCAATGATTTTCAACATTAAAACATGCTAAATAAATTACTACAAAATAAAGTTTCAAGCACCTATTTTTACTTTTAAGAAAGACATATACAAAAACAATTTAAAGTTTATCACTGATCTAATATCATGCAAATAAATACGTTACGTTTCAAGAATTACTTTGAAAATCTACAATAAAATTAAAATAGAAACAATCAAACAAAGTAAAAATATTAATTAAAATTTAACAGCTTAACTTTTAAAAAGACACATACAAAAAGAATTTAAAGTTTTGCACTATGCTCTACAAATAAATACGTTAGGTTTGAGTAATTCCTTTGAAAATCGACAACTAAACTAAAACAGAAACAATCAAACAAAGTAAAAATACTAATTAAAACTTAAAAAGGGAGTACTTATCTTTTTTTCTTTGACCAGAGAAATCCTAAAATTTTTGTTATCTTTTTTTTCTTTGACCTGAGAAATCATAAAATTTTTGACAAATGGCGGTAAGCCAGAGCAGCCAGATTCACGATTACATTTAAATGTATTGAAAAAATTTATTGATTTTTGATATTTTAAAAAAAAGCAATTAATAATAAATAATATATAATATGAACATAGCTTTTTTTTTCTAAGGAATTTATGTCTATTTAACTGACTATTTCCAAAAAAAAAAAATTAAAAATCAGAAAAAAACCTTTTTTAAGGCAAAAAAAAAAAAAATTAAAAGTACATAAAAATAACAGAGGATCACATGTTAAAATACGTATTTATCAGTACAATTACTTTACGTGGGAAAAATTAGCAGAAATGAAAAAATCGAAATCCGTTGATTCGAACTCCGAGCTACACAATATCACTCCGCATGAAGTAAAAATTGGGACTACTTTTTAAAAATTCATTAAAAAAAAGTTTTTAGAATTTTATTTTTTAAATGAATGGATCTAAAAGAGAAACGCTTGAAGTTAATTTGTGTGGAATATCGATTTAATAACACGAAAAGTAATTCATACCCAACGATTTAGAAATAATTTTCATAAAAACGCATCAGTGTTAACACTATTTTAAAAAATTCGAAAAAAATAGAAAATATCATTATTTTACAAAACACTTTATACCGTAACGTGGCGAAATAAATGATCTTTCCGATTCTGTAATTATTTTTTGTCTGATTTCAACACCGAAAATTCGATGACAATTTTAAAATGGTCGAAAACGTCGGATGACGGGGCAAAAACCTTTTCACTCGCATTTTTTTTTACTCGCCAAAGTTACTGATTTCCCCCTGTATAAGACAGAATTTTTTTAGTGTAACCCTTGAGTTAGATGCGGTTGAAGGCGAAACAGGTCAGAAGTCTTTGGCGCAAAGCTAATTTTCGTCGCCAATGTTTGGCTAAATGTAAAATCGCGTATTTTGAATTATTTTAAAAACCATTACCTTCATTTTAAGGGCATAATTTTTACGTTAATGCTCTCAAACATCACAAACTATTTGCAAAAATAACGTACTTTGAAATAAAAAATGTACAAAAAATATTATTTAAGTTATTTCTCAGAAAAACAGCATTTTTTGAAAATCACAAAATGTTTTTTAAAATCCGTAATTTGGAAGCAATTTTTTCAATCTTCGTATATGTTACGGATAATATTACTGTACACACGGAAAAGGGTTTTGTGAGATTACCTTCATAAATGACGAAGTTATTCAATGTGAAGTAAAAATTGGGACTACTTTTTAAAAATTCTTTAAAAAAACAGTTTTGGGAATTTTATTTATTAAATGAATGGATATAAAAGAGAAAGGCTTGAAGTTAATTAGTGTAGAATATCGATTTAAAAAGACGAAAAGTAATTCATACCCAACGATTTAGAAATAATTTTCATAAAAACGCATCAGTTTTAACACTATCTTAAAAGATTCGAAAAAAATAGAAAATATCGTTATTTTACAAAAAAAATTATACCATATCGTGGAGAAATAAATAATCTTTCCGATTCTGTAATTATTTTTTGTCTGATTTCCACACCGAAAATTGGATGACAATTTTAAGATGGTCGAAAACGTCGGATCACCGCTCGGCCGGAACGGAACGGAAGTTCCACCAAGTAAACAACCGGTAATAATTACAACAATTAGGCGTTTTAAGGTTTTTAATTAATATCTTTTCAACTAATTACAATATCGGAATATAAATGGGCAATACGGCTTTCCCGGAAAATTCCCGATATTTTGGTACCTTCCGCGACTTTCTCCGTCGTACGGTTCGTGAGAAGATAGACGCACATACATAGATAGATACGTTTGTTTACCTTCGAATTTTAATGGTGTAAGACTAGCTTTCATGGCCCGGCGTTGCACGGGCTTTTACCGAGTGCATACATATGTCCATATGTGACATTAACATGGGAATTAAGTTATACCGAGAGTATAACTTAATCCCCATGTTAATTTCCTCCTTTCTTTCTGACGCCAACACTTTTGTGTGGTTTTGACGCGTACGATGTGAGTGCATGACCCGTGAGTGCTTGTCATGGCTTTGCCGCTTAACATTTTCCCTTCTCTTCACAAATTCAACACTTCCAATATTATTTTCGAAAATTACTTTGATTTCTTTGTTTCTTTCCTCTCCGCTTAGCCCGGCGTTGCACGGGCTTTTACCGAGTGAATGACTTCACCCTCATGGAAATTTCGTGTTTCCCTCAGGCCGATAGCACTTGTGTGTGTGTGTGTTGTGTGTGTGTGTGTGTGTGTGTGTGTGTGTTGTGTGTGTGTGTGTGTGTGTGTGTGTGTGTGTGTGTGTGTGTGTGTGTGTGTGGTGTGTGTGTGTGTGTGTGTGTGTGTGTGCGTGCGATGTGAGTGATTTCTTTAACAATGTCATAAAAACTCCCTTTTTCGAAATTTGTTGTTGCGTTGGTGTGGTGTGGTAATTATTAAAGATGGGGGAATGCTCAGGTGTCATCCTCGTCATTTGAGCATGGTTGAAAATTTCGAGGTCCGTCACCAAAAACCCTTGAATTGGCAAACAGTGCGAATTTAAAAATCACCAACTCACTTTTCAATTCTTTCCTTTTCCTGAGTGAATAATGTCATCCCCATGGAAATTTCGTGTTTCCCTCAGGCCGAGAGCACTTGTGTGTGTGTATGCGCGCGATGTGAGTGGTTTCTTTAACTATCTCATAAAAACTCCCTTTTTCGAAATTTGTTCTTGCGTTGGTGTGGTGTGGTAATTCTTAAAGATGGGTGAAAGCTCAGGTGACGTCCTCGTCACTTGAGAATGGTTGAAAATTTCGAGGTCCGTCACCAAAAATTTTCGAATAGGCAAACAGGGTGAATTTTAAAATCACCCACTCACTTCCCAATTCTTTCGTTGCAATTTTTTATTTCCCGGAAACGAAAATGTAGTTTTTTTAAAAATAGTTGTATGCTGAAAAAAAAGACAGAAAGTATAAATTTTTCAAATTACAAAATTTCACTACTATTTTAATTCTTGGAGTAAAATTGTGAGGATTTATTGAAATATTCGACTCGGGGAAAAAAGTTTCATGCAATTACCTTTATAAAAGAAGAAATTATTAAATGATTGATTTAAGTATTTTGAGTGTTTTATTAAAATTTGTTCCAAAAAGGTTTTGGCTTTTTTTTAAAATCACTGATTCTAAAAGTTTTAAATTGAAAATTTCGAAGTCCGTCGCCAAAAAACTCTGGAGTAGGTGAACAGTGCGACTTTTTAAAAATCCCTCACATTTCAATTCTTTAGTTGCAATTTTTTAGGCCCCGGAAACGAAATGTAGCTTTTTTAAAAATAGTTGTATGTTGAAAAAAGACAGAGAAGTAGAAATTTTTAAAATTACAAAATTTCAATACTATTTTAAATCTTGAAGTAAAATCGTGAGGATTTTTTGAAATATTCGACACGGGGAAAAAAGTTTCATGCAATTACGCATTATTTTAAAGTAAACTATAAGTTTTTTGAAAGAGAACAAAAAATTCGATAATGATAAATATTTCAAATAAATCTCAGAAATGCATTGAATGCTTTTTAATTTAAAAAATAAATTAAATGTAAAAAAACTTTTTTAAGAACAAGCTTTTATTTAAACGCGCTAAAAAGAATAAAATAAACTTTTCCTTTAAAACTTTTTTTACTATCAACTTATAACGTCATTACACAATTTATATGATATAAAAGCTTGTTGCAATATTTAAGTACTCATATTTACTTAGTTTGAATTTTTAAAAACCAAAATCAATCAGGTCAAGTTATTTATTTTACTTGTTTATCTACACAGGTAAATCTCGCGACAAGCTTTTATATCATATAAATTGTGTAATGACGTTATAAGTTGATAGTAAAAGAAGTTTTAAAGGAAAAGTTTATTTTATTCTTTTTAGCGCGTTTAAATAAAAGCTTGTTCTTAAAAAAGTTTTTTTACATTTAATTTATTTTTTACTTTTTAGTTATCGCTGGACAGGTTTCTCAGCCTGTTCAACTCATTGAACGCTGGTTCGCCATCCCTGGTTTAGCTGAATTAATTCTCGCAAAATGGTATTAGACTAAAAACACAATTTTTTTAAATCCGTAATTTTTAAGCAATTTTTTCAATCTTCATGCAGATTTTGGCTAACATTGTTCTACACACGAAAAAAAAGGTTTAGTGAGATTATCTTCATAAGTGACAAAGTTATTAAATGTTTAATTAAAATTTTGACTATTTTTGAAAAACTTAAAGAATATATTATTTATTTGAAATATTTTGAAGATAAGGGATGTATTTCTCTAACATATTAGAAGAAAATTTGAATTGTTTATTAAAAACTTCAAAAGGCGTTTAAATATTTGTATTAATCAATAAAATGCTTAAGACTAAAAACGCATTTTGTAATCAAAAAAGAAAGTTTTATCAAATAATGATAATTTTTTGCTGGACATTGAATATCTTCTACGTAAGAATCTATTTTTTTTTAATTGCTCAGATCATCTTTAGAAACTTGATTTTGAAAAAATCAATAATTAAATTCAAATAAAATTAACAGATTCTATTTGTAATTAAATTTAAGGACACATGTCGTAGTGTGTGTTTAGATTACTGGTGATAAAATGAGGTATATTTAAATTACTCGTAGGCTTAAAATTAGGAAATTTCTTTAAAAAATTACTTCATTTTATTGTAAAATTATTTTTTTTAATCGAAAATATATTGCATTTCTAGATAATATTTTTCTCTTATTGTTTTCCTAGCGGATTCCTTTTTGATGGGTAAGATACATTAAAAAAATGATCTTTCCGATTCTGTAATTATTTTTTGTCTGAGTTTCATAGATTAAAGATAGATAAATTATTTAAAGAATTTCTTCAATACTCCATCTCAGTTTAACTTGGCAGCGTTGAGAAAGGTATACAATGTACCAATCTACTTGAAAAATAGCTCTACTTTTTTGTTTTGAATTTAAATCCAAGGAAATAGATAGAAATTTGTAAAAAAAAATTGCATACGTTGTAGAAATTAGATTGTTTTTACGTTGTAGAAACGTAATTATTTTTTAGACAAAGTTAATTAATACTGTCAATAGCGCAACGTTATGAAATTCCAGTTTGGCTGAAAACCGATTTTCGACGCCAACTTTTGTCATTGTTGTAACAATAAAATTATTACAACAATGCAGATATATCCAAGTTGGCGCCCAAAACTAGTTTAACGTTTTTAATTAATATCTTTTTAATTAATTGCAATATCGGAATATAAATGGTCAAAACATGCATTGTCATCCAAACTAAACGTGTATACAAAATTTCAGCTCAATGGGAGGAAGATATCAGCTTCAAAATTGAGTTGCAAGATTCCACCCGAACAAATTACATACATACATACATACATACATACATACATACATACATTGTAAGTTATAAAAGCATAAGTAAGTTAAATAAAAGCTTTTAATTAAAAG